>AZLU01000217.1:0-72224 GCA_002224055.1 Pezizomycotina sp. ARF18
AGCAACAAATGCAACTGGACAACATTAGGAGCGATCAGCCCGCATTCCATTTCCATCGCTACGTGCCGCAGAAGCGATAACCGTATAGTTGATCTTCAAGTGAAGAGACGATCCCGAATCGGCTCCGCATTGTCGCAGACATCGTCGTCTTCTATTTGGTTGACGGAATATCGATAAGTAATAAGTCGTAGGACATCGAAGGTACTTATCTCGTTGAGGACGGACAGGACGTTGATCCATTGTTGTATAGTGAAACTGGGAGCTATTGTTAGCACTCTTTCCAACCAATTTGCACCGTCGTCAAGCAACTACACGCGCACTTGGATCGCAATAGTGATCCACCGTAACGCAACGGAGAGGAAGACCGCAGACAATAGAACGGAAATAAAAACGTAATTATATTCAGATCGATTACTGTAGGAGGGGGAAAAGGTCCAGAACAGACGAAGGAGGCCTTTTTTTTTTTAAATACAGAACAGAATAGCTTAATAGGGCTTTGAATATTTTGAACAACGACTCAGATGTTCAGACTCCGTCGATTCGTCGTCAGACCTCGGATTGTGAATGAACTAGGTATGGCATCGGTACGAGAATAGATCTTTTCCTGCCTGACCCGCCTGTCCACGTATATCACGTTTGACGATGCCTTTCTCTGGATCGTGTCTCTTCAACTAGGTCCCTTCCGAGACGCACCACTTTTAAATGGAAGAAAGGAAAAGATAAACGGCCGGATGGTTCGTGTAAGCAGCGCAATGGTGCTTGAGATTGAGGCGGTAAGTCCAATAAACACAAAGCCCGATTTTGTCCCTTTCTTCGAATGAGACAAAAAAGTAATAATAACACTAGACCAGGTTATTTCTTCTTTCAAATATGCTTCGTCGATCCAGGAAGACCAGAACCCGCCCCCGAGGAAACGATGAGAGTTCAAGGTTTAGGTAGGATTGAAGTTGTGCAGTACTGCGTGACTGCTGGTGATGCCTGTCGATGCACGAGTGACTCGATCCAGTTCAACCAGAGAAGGAATCCGTGGGCCCGTAGGATTATTGAAATACGTATCCAACGTAAAAGGTTCTTAAAGTCGAAAGGGTACGCGAGAGTCGTAATGAAGATGAACGAAGATGAATTGAATACCACCGACCGAGAGAGAAATTTCTTCCAACTTGCGAGTGATTGGGACAAAGACGCAGTTATCCTGCTAAACTTCAGATGCTCGCAAAAATACGCGCGTTAGGTATTCACTGATAATAATGCAAAGGTTTATGGAGACTATCTTCTGACGAAGGCTGATGATAGAAATAAAAAGATGAGGAATACTGTGGCAGAAAATATATGACTGACAGATATTTTTCCTTTTAACCTGCGTATTTTCTGAGAAAATGAAAGTCTCCGCTTAATTGTCGTAACTGGGGCTTCGATCCAGAATCGATTACCGTTCCTGTTGTAACGGAATGGACAAAAAAAATAATAGAGAAGAATCCACTAGGCGAATTTAACAACGAGAGGGAAAATAATATCGTCATGTAGTTCGTTTGGAGATGCGAGTCAGATAATGGAACAAACTCGGCGATGTTGGGTCTTATAGTTGGCAGGGAGGGTTGGAAAAAGAGTTTCTAGAATTGAAACATTGTGAGTGAGAACCCCTCTTTATCTTAAGAGAAAAATAAAACAGGACCGAAAAAAAAAAAACGTTTGGAGTTTTTGAAAAAGAATAGGTAAAAGATCTGTTTTGTTTCTCTGAGATGAAAATATAAAAGGGACAAAAAGGATATACAGATACTTCTCGCCTCTTGAAAAATGTGGAGTAACGGGAGCAAAGAAGTGTGATCAAGAAAGGCTGGCTAATAATATGATGGCAGAAAAAATCTTGAAGAATTTAATATAACGACTAATGGCCGACTAAGTTGAAGACGAAAGAGGAATTTCAAATTTTTTTTTATTAAAAAAAAAAAGCTGGTGGAAGATTCAAAGAATCTCGGCGTGAACAAAATTCGATGAACAGAGACTCGGCGTTCATACATTTACAGCGGAGGGCACGAGGAAGAGCGGTGGAACGAATAACAGCTGGATTTTACACAGAGGGATTTTGGAACCGCAGCGCTTTTTTGCCCTGTGGCTGGGAAAAGTGTATAGACGGAAAAAGGCACCAGAGATAACGGCAAACAAAGGCGAGGGGAGAGAAGAGTAGTAACTAACGAATTCTACGTAAGCCGGCGCGTATTATATGAAGACAAATACAAACTGGCAAGAAAGAACAACTGTTTGAGGGTCTGCTTTCTATATTGCTTCCGTGTTATTTCAAGTAGGAACGACCATCGACCGACCGGATGCAATACTGGAGAAAAAAATGTATAGTAAAATAAAAGAAAAAAAAAAGAAAAGAGGCAAGAGACGGCGGGGGAATATCGAGAATAAAATGAAAAAATTGAAAAAAAATACAAAATACAAAAAAAAAAAAAATAAATAAATAAATAAAATAAAATAAAAAGGGCAAGAAAAATATAGATATATAAATACTTATATATATAAATTAAGACAAAAAAAGGCACGAGAGGATCGAAGACTGCAGCGGGGGGAAGGAACTTTTCTTTCCTTCTTCGTTCAATCTGTGTCTCTCTGCCAGACACACTCAACAACAAGAAATGGTTCCTTCCCGGCGTTTCATTAACAGGATACAACAACAAGGGAAAAACAAAAACAAAAGCCTTCTGCGGAACTCAAACAGAAGAGAAAACCGTAACGATGATGGCACGACCACTCAAGCAATCCGTATAACGCGATTCTATCGGAAGTCTACGAGTAGAGCAAGGCAGAAAGGTTGAGAAATAGATGGAGGAAAAGTAGAGAACCCGCCACCACAAGTTCTTCAACTAATATTATTTACAGCGATCACAGAAGATGTGGGAGGGGGGAAAATATGAGCACAGGTATCTGCATTCCGCTTGTGGCGCTCTAATTTTTTTTTTTCGACTTCTTGAAATGCCGTTTGGCTCTTACTGATATATGTTCTTTTCCTTCTAGAGAATGCGAGAAAGTCGATGAAAATAGTATCGGGAATTGTTCCACGGAGTACTCACTCACCTGTTAGAAAACTGCGAGGAAAGAAAGGACAGAAAAGTTTCCCTTTCTCTAACTAACGTTGCAAAGGCGTCCAGGTAGTCTATCCCTCTATCATAGAGAAGTAATAGGGATCCACGGTATTCTTAAAGAATGCGAAACCAGAAGCGTCTTCTTCCTTTTTTTGTTCCTCTTGACTAAAATCAAAAAACGGCTTCGTTAAAGAGGAATAGAAGAATCAATCGAAGACATGGAAGACATGTAAAAAGTATCAAGGGAAGGAGGGGAGGAAAGGAAGAACATGAGACATTGGAAGCTGACGAAAAAGAAAAGAAGAGAAAAAAGAAAATTTAACCAAGAAAAAGAAAGATAAGAGAAATAGACGAAAAAAAAAAAAAAAAAAAATTTGGGAAAAGAAGAAAGGAAAAAGAAATAAACAATTTTTCTCGAGTTAGAGACAGAGCGTGAGAGGCTATACGGTACTCGCGCTACTGGTCGTGGTCTTTCTGGAGTATTGACAGAATGCCATTCTTATTTTGACCATGAAGAAAACCTGGCGAACGAATACCTAGCCCAGGGCCAGAGTTTCACAGTTCGATTACGTGCTTCGCTAACGGGGCAATCTTTGGGGGGGAAAAAACAGGCAGCGAACCGCTTCTTCTGTGCCGGGCGCCGTATCGCAAACGATATGCGAAGAGGAAAGGAAAGTAGCGCATCATGGAAGGAGAAGGTAAGAGAAACAAGTGGAGATATAAAAGGGAATATATGATAGGTATTTTATCTAAAACACAAGTTGCCAATCAACGGCAGTTATATGATCCGCCTTTAAACAAGACGTTGGCGTACATTAACCACTGCCAGGCGAGATCCTCTTGAAAAAGCATACAGGTGTTCACTATGTTAAAAACACGGAAACAAGACGAGCAATCGCGCGTCTTTCACCTTCACTCGCTCGCACAAGGGAACGAGCGATTCCTAGCTCTAATCTGAATCTCAAATTCCATGTGAGCCCTTCCCGGCACTCTTTTCTGCTATATAGTTTGCCGCGGTGGATCCAGTAATGATTATACTTATTTCCCGCTATTAAACAGGAATGAACTATGTGCCACAGTGCCGACTATTCAGCGACTTCATTAACAAAATCCTTTTCCTACGATGTTCAAAATGCTTTTTGGGACCCGACGGCATATTTTCACCCTAGCACATCATGCACAAAACCGGGGCATGAATTACCTATTGAGTTGCCAGACCAACGAAACCCGCAGAACGCCAGAGGAAGAAATGAGGAGGAAAATCGTGAGCTTTGTTCTCAAAAGGAAAGCGCCTTTTTTCTTTTTTTTTTTTTACGCCTTTCTTTTCTTAATAACTCTCTCAGTCGTACCTTCTAAGTGGGGCGAGAATGAATTCCCGAAATCTTCACGAATCATATATATAGGTGGTGTTTTTTTTTTTTTTCCTCCTTAAATAAATATAAACACCTGATGGATACCGAGGGGTTTCCGTGGTCTAAATCGACAGATGATGAAATATATCATGATAACGGTACATTAAGTTGATCTATATATCAGCTGTTGCCTAGTGAATTACTTTATTCACCTGAGCGGCTCTCAGAGAACTTTGCCTACTCATTAAGTCTCACCAACATGCGGCTGGGATGTACGTGCGAGGATTGCGCATGGAATTCACTCTTCTTCTCCTGCTCAGCACACCTTTCTTCAACTCTCTCGCATGTCTTTACGCGTGCTAACGTAACGTATTCAGTTCGTCTTAAGCCACTTTGACCTTGCCATGATAGCTCTCTTTCTCCTTTATTGTTCCCTTGGTACTAATAGTAATTCCTAAGTACCAGTTACTGGGTAAGTGATATTTCCTCTGCTAGTTAGATCTTCATTAAACTACCCTTCTTAGGCAGTGCTGGAATAAAAACGATTATTATCAGGAAAAGGTTTCCTCCCATCAATGGCCGTTTCTTAAGCCACTCAGCCCGGTTGCCTGACTAGGCCATCGTCCATTTTTTCCTATTAGCCGTCTCGTTTTATATTATTTATTATTCTTCCTTTTTCTCCCGCTCTCTCTTTCTCTCTCTTTGAATCGGCTGCAAGGAATAAAAAAAAACGAATAAAATAAAATTCTCGAATTTCACTACTTTTTTTTTTTTTTTTTTTTTTTCCAACCGCTAACGAGTCCTTTGAATCGCTTGCTTCCTTTTTCCTTTCATTTCTTCTAGAAAGTTCTATTTAACCTTCTTTTCAGCTTCTAAACGTCCTGTTCGGTTCCCGGACATGCTCGTAAGTTAGACCTCCATCCCTCGCTATTTCCGCACCTTTTTTTTAACTTGTCCAATGGCCGCTCTCGCCGTAACTGTGGCCACCACAATGAAAACATGAAGACTCTCGGTGGCTACGAGTGGGGAATGATGGAATGTTTGGAAGTGCGTCAAGGATCGAAAAAGACGCCAGAGGAGCATCGAGCCTATTGCTAGTTAGATCGCTTTTCTTGGTTTTCCGAAAACATTGATCATCTGCAAATCATATACTCTCGGCTTCAAATGATATATATTCCCCCCTTCTTCTCACAATAACCCGCCCCGCTCAAATTACGATACTTGTTCTGATTCTCTCGAATTTTAGAAGGGTATCTTGTGAAAAGAGGAAGCCCCACTATCTTCCAAAATGAGCCAGAGACAAGGATCTAGTCGCACAAAAACGCAAAATGATACTGAAAAGCACAAAGACAGAAATTCTGTTTATATGCTTCAATAGAGGCAAAAGAGGGAGACATTCATGCTTGGCAATCCACAAGACAGAGCCCCTCCAAGGAAAAAGCAGGTATCCATGCTTAGGGCTGGGGAGAATGTATCCAGTCAGAACACTGAAAATTGTCTCTTGCGAATGGTCATTCTTCCGATTCCAGGAAGTAGGAATATAAATAGTTGTACTCCCAAGGAATATCCTGCGACGAAGTAAAGTACAGCTCATATTTCCTACTTCGACTGGAAGGTGGTTAAGAAATCGGAGTAAAAGGAAGATAAGAACATCCTCCGAGCTTCGAACACGGGGCAGCTTTGGACCCCTTCCGTGTGGCGCGTACTAGAAAGTGAGGTAGAGAGTATTGAACAATACGGTCCAGTGAGCACGGCGATATTAAACATAGCTTTTAAGACAAGGCTAGTGAGGGAGAAAGACGCACAAGAAATTTCTTTGACGGTTGCTCAAAGTTTTAGCCCTGAAGTCCAACCGAAGACCTCTAGACTATTGACAGCAAATTGGAAAGTTGCTAGGATCCATCAGACGAGCTCAAGACAACTGATACATTCGACCCTTATCGGTCAATTTTTTCTTCTTTTACTGTTTCTTTATTAATCAAGATCATTATTATAACTTTATTTATCCATTTCGGTTTTTTTTTTTTTTTTTTTTTTTTTTTTATAAAGGAAAAGAAGCAAACAGTCCTAAACTCGCGCTAAGAGCTTGCGATGTTTTTTCTTCTAGTCGCAGATACACCTTCGTCCACAGAGTGGTAAAAAAGCCACCCAAAAGCGAACCAAATGCCTGATTCTAGAAGAGCTAGCAAATGTTCGTTCGCTCTACATAAACTCTCATTGGTAGTGGATCTTTGTCGCTGGTTTGCTTGATGCATGTCCGCTGTGCAAGAGAACTCTAGAATGGAGTGAAGGAACCACGGGTCACCGAGGGTATTACGTTTCCAAGGTTTCAGCTTGCATGTAGGCTCCAAGTTCCTCAATAAAAAAGCCTCCCCATGCAATACTCGGGTAGCCTGGGGCTCTTACGCTCGATACCCTTGGAAGCAAAGCAACTCGGATGTGAGCGGCGGATTCAATACACACACGTTCCATTTTTTTGGTATATGCACTACGAAAGATACGTCAAGGAAAGGGAGGTTAACCCCTCAAGATTCATCCTTCGATGCATCTAAAATTCACATGTAGGAATTGCCTTCCTAACATTCGTTGCGGCTTCTGGTGAGTAGTATTAACCTCATCTAGCCGCGATATACTCGTGTGTTTTTATTTTATATATTTATTCCTTTTCTTTGTTTAATACGGACACCTTTTAATTCCCTCGCTGCTGATACGCGTCGTCGTAGCTGAACGTCAAACTTATGACACTGCTTCTAGGGTAAGTAAAGAGCTCCGGTCAACGGAGCCTCTCGCGGACAACGCGGACATCCCATCTTGGATTGGATCTCTTGGTCTTCTTGACCCCCTGACGTCCTTCCTTATAAAATCTCGCATCATGCTAGGGAAAAGGAAAAATATTCCCAAATCGGTTTCGGTTCTTTGAGTAACTTCTTTGGAGGAAAAAAAAAAACAATCAGACTAATTCCAAAACAACCAGAACGAAAACACAGGTTAATAATATAGTAAAAACAGTCAGTAAGGGAATGATGTGATGATCTCGGTGTCGTCCCAACGTCAACCAGGTGCACAATCCACACTCGACACGCCAACTAATACATCTACCGAACAGAAAGAGAAGGTGGGGAGCTTGTGTTCATCGACACGACGATACACTTTTTTTTTAAGTTGTGGACGCAATAAAAAAGCAAAACAAACCCAGATCAAACTAAAAGGCCCGAGAGATCCCGGATGATCCGGGAGATCCGGGGACCAAGATAAGTTACGGGCGAGTCGTCCATCTTCCAAATAGGATACCTTTTTTAATAAAATAAATAATAATAATATAATAATAATAATAAAAATAATTAGCCTGCTCTATTTATCCTATCTAATCCCTTTCTGCCGTCGCTCGTGCAAAATTCATCCGTACCTTGAGTTCCATATTGAGAAGCCGCTTTTCGAGCGCCGCACCGCGGCTGGTATTCTCACCTTGTGTTTTCCGAAGGTCAGGCATTGAGGAGCCTCGCAAGAGTGATATATCCTCTCTAACCTTGTCCATTCGATATCTACTAGTTTCCCCTCTCTTTCTAGACCTAGTCCACAAAAATGATACTAGCTTCATTTTAAGTCGTAAGGCTATATAGCTTTGTTGGCACCTTACGCTCTTCCTCTTTCTTTGTTAGTGGTTTACTGATCTACAAAATCAACGGAAATGATTAAGAGATTCAGAGAAACTTGACAAGTAGGAAGTAATAGGCTCGCTTCCAGCAGTAACGAGGTGGCTGTTTCTCTGCAATCTCTCGACTTGTATAGCTTCCTTCCTTTATATATTTATTTTTCTTCGGTTAACATTACCGGCATTGCTAACTGCTGCTGGTGGTATCAATTTGTGAGCTTCATCGTGTTCTTTAATTTGCTAAAGTAAAGGTTCTACTTCCCTTTACATACTGCGTGTTTTTTTTTTTTTTTTTAAATCTTTGACTTTCTATGGTAAGACCCTTGAAAAGAAACCCTTCCCCCGCTTCCTAATGTCCAATCATAGCGCTTCGTTGAACCGAGTTTAACATCTAAAACACCATATAGACCGCTGTCGTCCTGCATGCCCCGATGTGCACACGGGAAAGGAACGACCATGCATTGAAATCGCTGGGGTTGTTGAGATTTGAGATGGAAAGGATCAAAAAAGAGTCTGGGGAAATTCCATCGATCCGCCTTCTCGTCCCAAGATCTCATTCCAGCTACTCAACCCACGTCGAAAGTAGAGAATTTTCGTTGCTAAGATAAGAAAATTTTTAAATTGGGGTTTGGGAACCAGGAATGGCGGCCGGATTGACGGGGCTTCCGATCTTTTTCTCTTCCGGCCTCGGGTTCTCCTTTAGTGCCAAACAGCCTTGGCTTTTCTTTCTTTTTTCCTTCTATTCCCCCCCTTTCTACTGAGTCAAAGGGAGATTTGCAACATTCCCCTGGAGAAAGAAGGATATGGCCGAGCATGGATTTTCCCAGCTCCAGTGTCTTTCACCTCGCGGATCCCAGATTTCTGTTCCTCGTCGCACAGAAAAAAAAAAAAAGAGAGAGAGAGAAAGAGAGCAGTGAAGCAAGAAAGCAAGAACAGGGGAAGACGTGAGCACAAAAGTCCGATCCGCGCAAGACATGTAACGATCAAGTTCATGTTATACATCTCATTCCTTTATTATTTTTGTTTTTTGGGGCGATTCCAGGATCTGAGAGACACAGCAGATATTTGCGATCCCAGAGCGAGAGAGAGAGATATATGAACCGGGTTCTCTGTTTCCACCAATGACAGGTTTGGGAATCCCTATACGACGATTTACTTGTCTCTGTTCCATCTCAGGATCTCGGATATATGTATATTTAATATTTCAGTATCTCGCATTTTTACTTAACGGAAGTATATTTCCATATATATATATACATATGATTTTTGCATGAAGAATGCTATCGATATATAAGATCTTCTTTCCCATGATAAATAAAAAATATATAGATGGGACCAGGTTTTAGACCTATTTATTTCTCCGCCACGATCGATCCACTTCCCACAGCCACACCGCATTCGATCATGGCATTGAGAATTCACCATTTGGCTAAGACGAGTCATGATTGCTCTAGCTGTGTAATATATTCCAGCATGATATCTCAGGCTAGGATTAGCATTTCTCAACTATTGGATTTTTAAGTAGACTATTTTTGAATTAACCAGCAAAGGAAAGCAACACGACCTCATCAGTGAAACGAGACTCAAGTACAAGCCTTAGTGCACATGACTTTATAGCTTTACCAAAGAAAAAAAAAAAGATACGAACCCCCACTTATCAACACTAACAGATCTCAGATCTGTATCAAGACGGCATCTGTACAACACCAACGCAGACGGATAACTTATCAAAACTAAACCTACATAAGCATTGTAGTAAGTCACTGGTGCAACGTTCACATTTAACTGCTAGTAGTTTGTATCTGCGGTACATGCGCATCTGTACAGCTGTGTGCAGCATGCATGTATCAAAAGTTAGTTTTTTGTTTCTATAGCTTTTGCAAAATAACTGCGAAAATGTCAAACAGTGCATATCTTGTTTAAATATCTGCAGGACGGAGATGACATGACAAGTAATTTGAATATTTTGGTTAGGTATCCCGGTAGCTGGATACACATGACGAAGCCCAGTTTTTTTGTTAGAGGATCCTCCCTGGTATATTTATCTATGTCGTACAATCCTCCTGTGCTGATAACATTTGTGCACGTTACAGAAATATCGACAAGTCTGTGATTCCAGAATTTCCAGAAATCCAGAGTTTTCATAATTAGCGCTAGCACGCCTAAGTATTGAGGAATTCTGATTCTGGCTGGCATGTGGGTAATAACTAGATGTCTCGAGATACCTAGATATTGTGAATATTCACTCAATAGTACCCAAAAACCATATCTACCATTGAATGTTTTGTATTATATAGCTTTGAAAAATAATTAGCACCAGTTAAACTAAACCCCTCACTGGAAAAAATCACTCCATTCTGCAAACAGGTTTGAGCAATAACTATATGCATTGATGCAAACCAGTTTCATCTTGTTGTCGAGACAAGTTACCCTTCAAAGGTATCCCTCAAAATGATCGAGCTATAAGATGAAGGGTACTGGGGATGACATTGCTTAACGAGTATCGGTCCCAATTATGCTATCAAGCACGAGATATACAGACAATATAAAGAAGTTAATGGATCTTTGGAAAGTTACCCATCCGTCCTTGCGATACCATATCTTGACCTGAAACAGTTTCTTCTAGCTCGGTTTGAAACATTCACAAATATTATAGCCAGGAAAATCAGATATATTACTATTATTGCTACTTGCGAGTGAGTTCAATACGACTATGACCCTTAGTCTACGCATGACTATAGGTTAACTTTGAAAAAATCGAGTATATATCGATCCTATATATATTTCAAAAAAAAAAAAACATTAACCATATTTTCGCTTCTTATAAGGCTTATGCGTCCGCATCAAGACAAAGTCAGGCAATGGTGCGATCGCGTTGGAATCCCTGGTACGTAGGCAATCTTGTGCATTTGAAGGATAAGATCGACGTTTAGTAAAAGAAAATGATATTTTGGAAAAAAAAGTACTGTCTTGCCTGACGTCCAAAAACAGACGACCATGGGATACTACGATGCAAACGGTATCTGGAATGCACTATAGTTCACGCACATCTCTGAGCGATGGTGAGCGATACCCAGCAGAATAATATAGAATTGAACCAAATAATCAATTTTTCATCAATCCACGCACCAGTCTATACATTTAGACCCAAATATAGAATATATATACGTATATCACGTGTGAGTTCTAACACTATCTCTTCCTATACCTTATCACATCTTAACGAATAGCGATTCAAAAGAGTAGGAATGCGGACTCTCGAGAATGCCATACCTTGGTTATATCATATTGAATTTCCCGGCCAAGAGCTCGAATTTTCTCGTGATCAACCCATATAGGTGTCTCCCTGTAGATGTCATAGTGCGGACGAGGTCAGGAGGCTTAAGTTCACCGTTCAAACATGCTTAATATAAGCCTTTTGCGCTAACCCATGAATATCCCACTTGTATCAGTCGAAAAAAAAAAAAAAAAAAAAAAAAAAAAGATGTAGAATGAGAGAGCATGCGATAAGTACTAAGTAGTTTTAAAGTAAGCTCAATTGAGTAATTACAGACACGCAATTTTTCCATAGAGAAGTTTTTCAAATGAATCCAAACGCCGAATATCGACGGAGAAAGCTCTGGACATCTCAAGCGGTTCTTTATTGATTTATTGAGCATTGCTGTCTATAGGTATCTAATGTTCTATGAATAGGCGACCATGTATTTAAACCCCATTTCTCCGAAACGAAACGCACGGGAAAAAAAGAAAGCGTCGTTATAAATCAATTCAAAATAAAAGCCTCGAAAACTCCGCCTTTTTAATTCGAGCAAATATCTCCAAGGGTATCCATGTAAACATCCGGCTCTGTCCTTCCTCGGCCTCCAATATCTGCTTCTCCGAGCTCACGCCGGAGTACGGCCAGCGTACCGCCCAACCCACCCTGGATAGCAAACATGATATCCGTATCCAGCCTGTCGCCAACCATGCACGTCCTCTTCCTATCCAGCTTAAATTTCCCCTCTATAGAATCCATCATCGCCTGACTCGGTTTTCCCAAAGCTCGTCGGCTTCCTCCCACTCATGTAACCCAGCGGCGCACTCGTACAGCTCCCGCACCCGGTAATAATAACCTCCCGCAGGGAACGTACTATCCGTATTCGTCGCGAAGAAATGGCAATTCGGATCCTGCAAATACCCAAACGCGAGTGATAGCTTTAAGTAATTTATGTGGAATCTAAACCGCAGAGGACTGCTGCGACGCTAGATCCGGACCGATCTTGTATTTGATAGCGACGGCGGGTTCGAGCTGATATCCAGTTCGGGGGGGCGTAGCGAAGGGTCCGTACCGCCGAAGAAGTTTACGCCTTCAGCGCGGAGTTCTTCTTCTATGCCTGACTCACCCAGGACGAATACTTTTTGTCGGAGGGAACCTTGAGGACGCGGGAGAGGTAGACGGCGGAGGAGTATGCGGAACCGAATATTTCTTCCTCTTCGGCGGGTATACCCATCCCCGCAAACTTCTCCTTGTAGGCCTTCCTGGACTTCGTAGAGTTATTTGTGACGAAGACGAGACGTTTGCCTATACAACGATTTATACCGTTAGACATACATAAATTCTAGAATTTGAAGTTACTGTTCAATCAGACCGCACCTTTCTCCCGCAGCATCTCCAACGCCTCCTTAGCTCCCGGTACAAGCTTGTTGCCCTGCCAGAGGACACCATCGCAATCAAGAGGAATGTCTAGCAATTTGCGCGCAGAAAAATCAGTTTAGCTTCTCAACGTATTCGGTATACCCAAATCGACCATAAAATCCGTTAAAGGGCATTAATGCATACATACATCAAACTTCGCGATGAACTCATCAATCTCGGCCTTCTTCCCCGTGAGCTTCTGCGGTGAAACTTTTTCCGTCATGCTGAAAAAGGAATTGCGCTCTGAAAAGCTATTGCCGCAAAAAAGTGAGTTTTATGCGATATGTGACGACGTTGCTTTCGACCGTAGAAAAAACTTCGATTGATGATACCGTAGCGCAGGAAGAAAGCGACACTGATATACTGCGATGAAAAGATAAGAAAGAAAGGATTTGCCAATTGGAGGTATGCTGACGGTTTAATACTGGTAGCAGCCTGCGGGCTGAAAGGCATATATAAGGTAACGGAACGGTTTTGTAAGGTTTATTTTGTTGGGAGCTCTCGGAAGCCTAAGCCTAAGGGGACTGCAGAAAAAATGCATCATCGATCCTTTTTGAACCGAAATCGCGGAACCAAGCTCGAAATCCGGCAATCTACCGCCGGGATATAAAACTTCCGATTAACTTGGGGAGCATCGAAAAACCCAGCAAACCCAGCAAACCCAAGAGAATGTACTCATATATAGGCATCTAGGGCATCTAGGGCATCTAGGGCATCTAGGGCTGTTTCACTCCATATATTTCTCTCACAAAACAGTCCACGCTCGTTCCGCGATTCTTATTGTCATTGATATACGCTTTTAATGGCATGAGCGCTACTGTTACTACAATACACTTATTGTACAAGATAAACCAAGTTCACAGCGTTCTGCTCCTCGTTGGTCGAGAAGAGAGATACAATACGAATCGACAAGCAGACGATGTATATAACTTGCCTCCTAGGGAGAGGCACTAATGTACAATTTATAGAAATATCAGAAGCTTTCGTGATAAGATACAAGCCATCTGATAGAAGGATACGAATAATTGCTGTATACTTTCGGCAAAAAAAAAAGATGATACCCAATTTTCTGATACCCTTCTGCAGTTGAGCGTAAATGTTAGTGGCGATGTTAGAAAGTAATCTCCGGACTTATTTAAACGTTTCATCGTGGCAGTACTCACGCGATGCCACGAATATAGTATAAAAGAGAAAGTAAGCAAGATAGAACACGATATGAAAACATTCGAGAAGAGATGAAGCACGTTTAAAAATATCACAGACCCAATTAATCCCATGTTGTAAACAAGAAACTGAAAAGCAGAGAAATCCCGAAATATCAGACAAAAGCCAAAAACACAATAAAGAACAGAAAGACGAAGATGCAGAGGAAAGGAAATTTGTTGAATTAATTCGAAAAAAGATAGCCAAAAAAAATGGTAAAGTCTCGGAAAATTTATACATAAACTTAGATCCGGGAGATAATTAGAGAGACGCAGAGTGGTGTTGAAAAATCCAAGCTAACAAGAAAACACCCCCAGGATCTTATGAAGGGCGAAAAACAAACTTCGGCGGATAATACAAAGATTCTGTTATTGGTTTTTTTTTGTCTTCCATTCTTTTTCTCAGTAATTATGGTTAACTTCCAAAGAGGACCAAAAGGAGGGATCCTATCCAGCTCTGCAAAGAAGATGAGGTGAAGCTCAAAGCGTGATCGTCTAGTAAAAGGAGAAAGAAAACCGAGAACGCCGATGATTTTCATGACTTTTCGTTAAATATATATCCGCATCGTTAATTCGTAAATAGAGGAACGCCGTTTTCGAGAGAGAATCAAAGAACATGCAAGTGAGAAACCCGTTAAATGGAAAGTCGTGAGCCATTAGAAATCGCTTAAAAAAAAGTTGCATATCGGAAAAATATTGTCATTCGAGAAACAGAAACTTAACGGATCTGATCGAACGGGTCCAATATATTTGGCTTCGTCGACTTGACTTTGTCCCTACCGAAGCAGTTCCAGAAGCGAAGGGTTCGTCACCGGCTCCCGTTACGATAACTTGGCCGTCCGGCTCATGGCGAGATAGAGAACACGATAAGTATGCCGGTCAAGCTGACGACTTGCTGCATTGAAGGGTACTTCCAGACAACTATTTGATTCTGCGAATAACCGTGCGTCGAAACTATTTCGTTAGAATTCTTCGACCAGGCCAGGTTACAGACTTGGGAACCGGTGTCGACGTCCTGAGTGCAAACGCGGTGGTTGTATTCCAGAACTTGATACGGCGATCGCTGTTCCACCACCAGAGCGAGAGTGCAGCGCTGATGGGGGACCACGCTATGGCCTTAACGGCTGCAGTATGTTCGCTAAATTGTGAAGAGGGACCGGGTTCGTCTTATCCAGATGAGGAGGCGGTTGTCATTACTCCGGACGCAAGCTGACCATCAGTTCCGTTCCATTTGAGGCCGCAAACTTCTTGCTTGTGACCGCTAAGCTTCTGCATGTTTGCTCGGGAGTGCGAACATCCCTGTGGAAGATGAAGCGGTCACGAGAACCGGAAGTAGGATATGTTCATTCCAAGCCAGAGCGCCTACATGAAATATTAGTATACAATGAATCATGTATAACATGAGATTGCTTTTAAGCGGGGAAACATACCAACACGGGCCGTGTGCCAGTCATAGTGCGAAGCCTCCTACACTTTTCGGCATCCCAAATTTGGACAAAGCCACGGTTGGTGCCAATAGCCATGTGCGACCCCTATATGTCAAAGTTAGCGATATTGAATCAGAGGACCAAATGTATGGAACTTCGGATAGAAGATGTCTTACGCGCTGAATCCACGAAACACTCGTTACAAGGTCATCGTTTCCCAGTCACATAGCTTGGTCACCGCCGCTCTGAGAGTTCCACATGTAGACACACGATCCCAATCCGACTCCGAGAATTAGTGCTACCCCAGTCAACAAGGTTAAGGTAGAAATCATCGGCAAGGTCAGGTGCATCAAGGACTTTGTATGGGACCTTCGAAACGGCACGGGGGGGTTTGCGAGGCTGGAGAAGCATGCGCTGGCTGTCGAACTTGACTGGGGACAGCGAGTAGATATCTGCATATACATCGAGGCGGAAACCACGGTTGCTGTGCGGGGTGGATTCGAGCGTGGCGACATGTACGTGAACATATTCCTTGACCTCGATGGGGTGACGGGGTAGCCCCTGAGGCGGCATTTGCAGTGGTTGGAGATTCTCCGGTCGGAGACAATAGCTCGCTATGTCCAGCGGAAGCACCGACTTGAGGGACGGTATTATCAAAGAGTTCATTCCTCAAGAGGTTGTTGTAAGTGCGATTCGCTTCCTCGGCTGTACTCAAGCACTCGTCAGCAGCGGGTTCAAGGGCAGTAACCTCAACCAGTAAAATATAGAAAACATTGCAAACCTATGGATGATGTAAGGAGCATTTTATGAAATGGTGGGAACTGAAACAGCATGGCAACTGGGAGTTCAATGCTGCGATGGTACTTACTTCTCTGAAAATGAAGTTCCCGTGAGGAGTCCTTCTCTTAGATTTGACGAAGGGGTTGCAGGAGAACCTGGAGCGTGAAGGAGGCTGAACGAAGCCGTGAGGTCCACACCTTCACGATTTGGGATAAACCTGGAAGTTTTAACGAAATACGGAAGTAACCGCGTCAGCACGTGCTACTAGAGGTTTCACGTCCTTCTGAATTCCTTGATTTTGTTCTAAACACCAAGGAGGGGAGAGCAAATATAAAAGAAAACACGCAAGGAAAGAAAAAGCCATCCAAGGTAAAGAGGAACGAGTTTGAAAAAGGTAGAAATTACGAATACTCATGGTAAAAAAGCAATTGGGGAAACGTAATAGCTCTTTTTTGGGGAGGGGAAATCATAGGAAAAAACCAAAAGAAGAAAGCCTCGAAGTACGCCAAAGTTTAGAGGTTCCTTTTTGGAAATTGAAGCGAAGGTATAAACCAATCCCAAGATCCAATAAACGCGTCCATTTTGACGTGTATATTGAGATTTTCTAAGCTATCAATCATTTGCTTCTACTTTCATTTTTTTTTTTTTCGTTCTTTTCTTTCGAATTAACAGCAAACGATGTGTGGGGAAAAGGTAGGTTGACCCTTTCTGCGTTATTTCATAACGCTTTCAGAAGACGCAAAAAGAGTAGAAGAGAGTCGTCTTTTGAACAACGATACTTCATTTTTAAAGGAGCAAGCGCTGACAAAAAAAAAAAAAAAAAAGGGGGGGGGGGGGACTGATGCTTACCGATCGGTATAAATGTTCGTACGCGGGCGTTTGCGCGTATGAGGAGAGTGCGTCGGAGACGTGGACGCCTCATGCAGGGCAGCTGCCAAAGCATTTGCATCAACTCCGTCCTGTTGCTGCGGCTGTTGCTGCGGCTGTTGCCCGGCCCGGCGACTGGCTCTCCACGCGTAGGAGTCTTCGGAACAGATCCAGCAGAACGCATCAAGCGATTCTCAATTCAGAAGAACCCATCATCGCGGTTTGCTTGTTAAGCCTAAGCTCTCAATTAACCAGACTGCGTATACTTAAATACGAAAGTTCTTCAAAAAGTATATATACTTTGAAGGTGAGTTTTACCACCGTGTTTGGAATTTTTGACTAGGGTTATCTTTCTTGATGAGGGGTGAAGGAGGGGAAGTTAAAGAGTAAAGTGAGGAGGGAGAAATTGTTTCGCTGATAACGATCTGGTTTTTAATAAAATATTTATAAAAAAAAAAAAAAAAAAAAAAAAAGGATATTGACCAAGCTAGCAGTTCCTGATTTGACCGGGAAGGATTTCAGGACCAGATCACCCTGCCCCGAGGAAGTCCTAGGACTTGTCGGAACTAGCTCAAGCTTCGAAGACCACTTCGATCAATATTCGATTTCCTCCGCCTGCGATGGTTCTTCACCAGCGATTTCGGCCCAGTATTTCCTGCTTGTGATGATTTTTTTTTTTTTAAAAATAATAATAAATAAATAAAATAGGAGTCGTTTGTTTGCTTTTTAGGTGAGAAATATGTAAGGTGGTTGAAAAAATTTAGTGAGAGCTTGAAAGCTGAAAAAAAAAAAAAAAAAAAAAAATTTAAGTAGTTTTTTTCCCCCTCCTCAAGCTTCTGTCGCTTGTTGTAAGTTTGGTGTCGGTTTTGAAGGACAAAGGAAGAAAGAGGATATGGAGGAAAAGAAGAAGGGTGGAAGTTTTATGTTCCCTCCTTGAAGCTTTTTTCTTTGGTCCCTTTTTTTGGCTCCTCTGTGCTGTAGGCTTATAGGGTTGAGCTGGGGGAAAAGCAGTCGCAACTGCAGAGAAATCTCGGCGATGAATATTGGATCGCGATGTTGAAGTGATTGGAACAGATTGAATTGACGACTAAGCGGCGGGTTGTTGTTGGTATCGAATGTCAAAATTGAATGGCGAGAAAGGGAGCAGTTCACGATAAGACGAAATGAGCAGAACCCCGCAAAGAGAACCCTTCGATAGCTACCATGGAATAACCTGGGAAGATATTCTAGATATTTGAAGCAACTGTCGTCATCATGAGACAGGAAGAGGATAGAATAAATAAGGGTATCCTTCAAGGGAGTTTGTACAGAGTGTATAAAAATAAGTTAGATGTATTTTTTTTTTTTTTTTTTTTTTTTGGAGATCGTCGATGGTGGTGGTATTTTTTCTCCCTCTACTCTACTATACGAAACCACCACAAGGGGCAAAATTTGTATGGGGGGCAGCTTACCACCTAATGGAATTTTGGGGGGAATTTTTCTTTCTCTTTCTCTTCTTTTTTTTTACGAGTTTTAGCCGTTTTGGGCAATTTCACCAGGGCAACAAAGTAAACAAAAAAATAAAAATAAAAATAAAAAATCAACAATAACAAAGAAGGACGAAATAGGGAATCGACGACGACCTCTGATTGGTCAGAACTTTATAATAATAATAATAATAGAAATTTGCTTTTAAAACAAACGTGGCGCTTGCTTATATAAGCGCGTATACGCCAAGGCCGTCTGTGCATATGTTCCGTGCAGAAAACATCTAGAACACTTCCAACTACAGCCAAACAGGAGAGCTTCTGGACTTATACACCTGCTGCCCTGCGGCACCATAGTCTTTTTGTTCTTCTATATTCACGTCAAAGAATTGGACAAACAGATATGTTTGAATCAGCTCTAGCTGCGCTGGGACGCCAATGTTATCTCCAAGCTTAAGCGATGGCTGATAGGAGAATCTGGTTGTGCCGAGTATCACCTGCCGCTGGCCGAATTGCCGGCAAAAGCTTTCTTTTGTTCTTGCTTTTTTTCCACATTATCGTATAATGTATTCCCCTCGAAGCTTGGTTACCGACGTCACGTCAGGGTACAGGGAAGCTTTTCTCTTTGAGCTTTATATCTCAAACGCATCATACTGAAGTCTATGAACTTGCCACGACGAGTACCGTGGTTTGGCGTCGGTGGTGATCAACAGGTCGGGCAATACTAGAATAAGAAGTTCTCTATACCCACGTTGTGATAGAAGTCAATACACCTGAAAATATATTAGATTTATACATTAAGTATTTAAAAACAGTCCTGTGAAGGTATAACGTCGTCAATCGGATGCATCCGACAGTAGCCGTCTCACTCGATCCAACAGCTCGCTACCCTTATCCTCAGCTTCAGACATTCCCGCCACAGCAACAGTCTTATCCCGCGACTTAGCTCCCGTGTTATCCGAACTCTAGACTTTGGCACGTCGAGAATCTGTACATCAGTGTGTTAGACGTTTCGGAGCTGTCCTTGTAATTCGCATGAGGCGTAGCTTACCTCGCATAGAACGTCAATGACGGCTTTGTTGGCCTCGCCCTCCCGCGCCTGCGCTGAAACACATATCTCGACGGCATCGTCGTCATGGCCGTCACGCCTTCGCGTACCTTGCTGGCGCCGGGTTTTACGTGGCATTGGAGGTAGAGGGTTCCCGATGCAGATTTCTTGGTGGCGGCGACGTATCGGAGGAGGAGGACATTTGCGGTGATTTTTAAGGGAAAGTGAATGAGATTATCGCACTGCCATTCGTACGTAGCGATAGTCTTTACGGCCAAGGGTGTGTGTGTTTTAAATTTGGAAGATGAGTTGGGTCGGTAGCACAAAAATTCTAAGGTACTGATCGATTCTGCAAGCTTCCACTTGTATAGCATGGTGGGGTATACGGATAGATAGCCGAGCTACAATACTCTCGCTAACAAACATCAGCGGCAGCTTAAAGTAAATTCGAGCACTACTACAAGCAAACAAAAAGATCCTGCGCTCAATAAAGAAAGTACTAAAAATTCTTTAAAGCAAAAATATAATGGAACACCGACTCCGACCAAAATTTTTCCGTGCTTCTCATCGCATGTAGATCATGATCTCCCATAGACGTATCGAAGGGGTCTGGTCTTGATATAATCCTTCGACTCTCTTTTTCGTTGCGTTCGTCGTACTCTTCCACTCCACTCATCGAGCATCTTATTAAAGCTTCCCGAAATCTTCTCGTTTTTCCCGTTAAATGTCTTGAGCCGCTTCGTTGTCCTCTCAATGGTTTATCCCTTGGCTTAGTGCTTCTTCGATAGTCGGCTCCGTGCTCGTCGGGTTTCCCGATCGAGTGGATTTCATGCGAGTCCGGAGTGAAATTTAGGGTATTATATAACTCGCTGACCGGACGCTTTAATCTGCGTGGGTCAAACGGTAGAACCTCGTCAGCTCAGTGTAATATCTGCACGTACCATTTTCGGGGGTTTTAGGGTCCATCTTTACTATAGAGCTCGACGTTCCTTTTTCGACGCTTTTCGACTGGTTGCAATGCTACTGGGTATTCGTATGCTTTCCTGGAGCAAAGGAAGTTTTTTTTTCCCCTTCACGATTGATTTTCTTTTTTATGTTATCAAACTCAATATTATTTTTTGTCCCATGAGGCCGCTAGAATGCTTTGTAAAGGAAAGCACTGCTACTAAGTAGATCTACGTCGGGCCCTCGTGGTCGCAGACCCGTTCTTATTACTTAAGATTTCCAAGTGCGATTATTGAGATGTTGGTATATCGCTGTGATATCTTCGCCTACTTAGTGATATATACGAATCAGGTAGGCTACTGCGAAATATTTCGGCTCAGGCTTGCCGATGCAGTTGGAAAAGAGCTGTCCGCCAACAATAGATATATATATATTGCATCCATGCGTATACTCTACGGGATTCTACTGTTATGATTGGTGAAGCTTTCAACCGCGGTTTGATATGGGGTGTTCTTCACGCCCTCGCCAATATAATATTGTTTGTGGAAGGTTTTTTTTTTTTTTAATAATAATAATAATAATAATTTCCTTTTTTTTCAGCTCCCTGCGATTTTGCTTTTTGTGCCGCTTCCAAGCTAAGTGGGGGGTGGGGTGGGGTGGCTTCACACGCTTAGATCGACAGAAGCTTCTTTCTCGAATATATAAAAACTACCTATAGATAAAAGAATCTTTCCAACGAAAAGCACGAATAAGTTCTACCATCTATATATAATTATCATTCCTATTCGCTTTAGGCCTTGCAGCGTTTCATCATGGCATCTTCCTCGACCGGCAGGCATTTTGCCCAGGAGCTTATCCAATTCATCAATGCGTCTCCGACTCGTTAGTAGCCTTTCCTTTCAAGCTCTTGTAAAACTCTACGATCGCCCAGCTTCTACTTGTGGGGAGCATGGTACTAATGATTACTTGGGATAAACAGCCTTCCACGCAGTAGACAACGCCAAGAAGCGTTCCTTAAGGCTGGTTTCTCTGAGATCAAGGTGCGTTTTCAGCTGGACTACTTAGGACCCTACATTTTATCCGAAAGCAGCTCTTTCTGACAAATTTTTCTAACATCATTATCCAGGAGCGAGACCCATGGGCAGGAAACGTCGTCAGCGGAGGGAAATACTTCCTCACCAGGAATGGTTCCTCTATCATCGCTTTCGCCGTCGTAAGATGTGGAAGGTATGCTAGAACTCAATAGAAAAAAAACAACGAACAAGTCTGAGCCTTAAAGTGGAGTATTTGCTAATAGCGTACTGAATCTGTACATTAGCCAGGAAACCCCATCTCGATCGTAGGGACGCACTCAGATTCGTGTGCCCTGAGGCTCAAGCCGGTCTCCAAGAGGACCACGGAGAGTGGCATGTACCTGCAGGTCGCGTTGAGACGTACGGTGGTGGACTGTGGCATACTTGTACGAATATGCACTCCATCTACAATTTCTTCCATTGCAGAAGCTTATAAACTGTTGCTTTTGCTATTGTTTTGCTATTTGATAGGGTTCGACAAGAGACCTCAGTCTTGCGGGGCGAGCTATGGTCAGGCAATCCGACGGCAGCATCATCTCAAAGCTGATCAAGGTTGATAAGCCAAGTGTGTATAACTCTTCCTCTACTTCACTGTCTGCTCTTTGGACATAGTATCGTGCTCTAAGCTAACCGTAAAATTTTGGTAGTCCTCCGCATCCCAACGTTGGCAATCCACCTCGACCGCCAGGAGAAATTCGAATTCAACAAGGAAACCCAACTCTTCCCCATCGCCGGCGTCACCGTCTCCGACCCTAACAACAAGAAGAAAGACGACGCTAATAAAACCAAAGACTCGACGAGAAACCACCACGACCGAAGACGGACCCTTCGCGCCTCTGGCAGCCATATCAGAGCGCCACCACCCCGCCGTCGTCTCGCTCATCGCAAAAGAAGCCGACGCGAAGCCCGAGGACATCGTCGACTTCGAAGTAATCCTATACGACACGCAACCGGTCAACTCGGCGGCCTCAACGACGAGCTCATATTCTCGCCAGGCTAGACAACCTCGGCATGTCCTTCTGCGCCATCGAAGGCCTAATCTCGTCGTCGGATCCGAAAACTCCTTAGACAAAGAATCCGGCATCCGCGTCGCCGCAATCTTCGACCACGAAGAGATCGGATCCCGAACCGCCCAAGGGGCAGACAGCAACCTCCTCCCCGCCGTCCTCCGCGCCTCTCCGTCCCTCGGGAGATAAAGACTACGACTTCGCATCCGTCTCCAGCAGCGAGAGCACGGATCCTCGCACCTCGTCAGTTCCACGACTACGTTCTTCGAGGAGACGCTCGTGAAGAGTTCCTGCTCAGCGCGGACATGGCGCACGCTATACACCGATTACTCGCACAAGTACGAGTCCCCCACAAGCCGGAAATGAATAAAGGTCCCGTGATTAAGATCAACGCGAACGCACGCTACGCTACGAACTCTCCCGGAATCGTCTTGCTTAACGAATGTGCGCGGAAGTTAACGTCCCGCTTCAGCTTTTCGTCGTGAGGAACGATAGCAGCTGCGGCAGCACGATCGGGCGATGCTCAGTGCTAGCTTGGGCATGCGTACGCTGGATCTGGGCAACAGTCAACTCAGCATGCATTCGTGTCGCGAGACTGGCGGCGCTGCGGACGTAGAATACGCGACCAAGCTCTTCCACTCGTTCTACGAGAGGTATTCGACCCTGGAGGGCACGATTCGTCTGAGAAGAAAAGTGGTAAAGGAAGTACCGAAACTGGCAATTATGTTATATCACGGAGGATTGAATCCAAGCCCGCCTTTCTTTTAACCTCATTTGCGATAAGTTATATATAACTATCGTTGCATTGATCATACTGTTTTAAATTTCATGATGGCAGCAGAAAGATAGCTGTAGTTCGTGGCGGCACGACACATTCATACACACAAAATTTCACAAATTAAAGCAATGCATCTCAATACTTGAATCAGTGTGTTTGTATATTGAATAAAATGATACATGATGTTTATCTAAAGCTCGGATAAAAACAAGAGTAGTGACAATAAAAAGCAAGCCAACAGCTAGGTTCTCTTTTTTAGACGTCTCGTAAGAGAACGAAAGCCCCGCATCAAGAATTTCGGAAAACAAATATCTTCTCGAAAGCATCTTGCACCAATTGCTGAAAAGAATCGCTCTAGTTCGTTCCAGTGACCGCGAGTCTAATTTGATATAAACGGTCAGCAAAAAGAACGTTTGTCAAAAGCTAGTATACAAAGGAATTCGCAAAACACATTAATCTTTGAGAAGATGGTGACTTGCTTCATCAGGTGCTCCATGAACGTCTGCAGGGACACGTCGTCCGTGAAGATCGTCTGCGCGTTCTGCGAGCCGCCGCCCCAGGCGCCCGTCGTGTGCGTCGTGGACGGGTTGAGCTTGGAGAGCAGGAAACGGCGCTTGCGAACCGCCGGCGTCGCAGACGATGAAACGGGGCAGCGGGAACCGGTCTTGTATCAATTCCTAAAATTGAGGTTGAAACGTTAGTTAAAGCGCGAGTACTAGTAGAGTTTGAGAGGTAACTTACGCGAGCGTCATCCTTAGGTGCTGTAACAGTTCCTTGAAATTTTCGTATCCTTCCTGGTCTTGGTACCCGATTTCCGCCACTCCGCGATGGTCCTCGCCGTGGAAGATGAGGATGTGGAAGAACGTGTCCAGGAGGAGGATGTGGTTCGGCTGTATCGACGTGGAGTCGAGGAGAACGGCCTGTGGCGGTTGATCGAAGGTGTACGAATCCAGTGTCGGCTGGATCATCACCAGCGAGTTGCCGCAGTCTTCGCGGTTGAGGACGTGCCTGTAGAACGCGGTTTCGTCGGGGGAGTTGTTGAAGACCTGCAAGAACTGAGACTACGGAGGTGGAACATGAACTGCGGGTAGAGGGAGAAGTCCTTTCCAGCCGGAACGAGCTGGGGTCGTCCTTCCTGTAGTCCGCAACCGTGCGCACAGCGAGTATAGCATGCGATCTACCCATCTGAGGACGTCGGGCCCATCGTCAACCTCCGCTTGAATACGGCTATCCTTGCAATCAGCACGGCTGCGGTTTCCTGGTCGAAGGAGTGGGAAATGGACGGGTCGCCGCTTGGACCGCTGAGAATCCCTTGCAGATGGTCGTCACGCGGAGGTGGAACTGTCCAGAAGAATGTTGGTAGTAAGTGAGGAACTGGAATCCCGCGCTGGGGCACCTGAGCTTGCATCGGCGTGGGCCGGCTGGCTTGAATCTCAAAGTACGTGGCAACAGTAGTTGTAGGATTGATACCGCACATCTTCCACGAACAGGTGTTTCCGATACCGCACTCGGTCTCACCAACCGAGGTCGACTTCTTGTTCATAGAGACTGCATGTCCTATCAAACCCGTGATCTTGAGCTCCTTCGTCGTGAGCACCTCAAGGGAGGCGTTGAAACCCATCTGAAGGTTACCAACGTCGTCCTTCTCGAATACTTTGATAAAGCTCTGTTTGAACATAGAACGAAGTGAAACTATCGGTCAAGATCATGTGACCACCTGTTGAGTTGGCTAAGGACTTCATCTCCAGCAAACCGACTTGATCTAAGCAACCCGCGAAATATCGATGATGTGGCCGTTGTGCGCAGTCCGCTTGGCAAGCGCTTCATAGAACTAAATGACGATAGTCAGTATTGAATCCCGCCCCTCGTTAAATAAAGTTTAAGAGCTTTAAGCTGTACCTTCGTAGCCTTCTTGTAGTACTTGATGTTGTCCCTCTCAATGTCGTGATGAGAGCGGATCGCTCACGGAGCTCGGGCCCGACAACCATACGGGACCCTCCGTACCCGGACCACCGGCGAAAAGCATGCATCCTAGCGCCGGTATTCGCAAAGGAGGACTCCAAAAGACGACGGCAACGCTCAAAGCGACGCCGGTGCACCTGAGCGGACGCTTGTCATTCGCAACCGGCCAAGGATCCTTCTGGAGCTGTTCGAGCGCATTCGTCAGCTGCCATTCGCAGCTCTGAACCGGCAGGAGGAACCTGGCTCCGGCACCGAGGTATTGCGGGGGGCGCTGTCCGGGAGCGGCACCTTGCCCGGGGCGGAAGCTGGGGCTGACGAGGCCGAGCATTTTCCTGGACGGCCTTGGCGGTGTAGTCCTTGTACCTCTGAAGACTAAGACCTGGCGCATTCGTGTACCCGAGTTCGTGGTTTGAGTCTAACCTAAGCTGTTAGATTATAACCCTGAATGAAAACGAAAATAACGAATAGAACTTGCCATTGTCCCGTAGGTGATCAATCCAACCAAAGCGGTGGGCGGGAGCAAGCTCAAGCTGACGATGATAGAATCCTTGAGGGCTTTCAACTGCGGCTCCTCAGGTATCGACGACGAAGAGGAAGATCGGCGGCGCGGGCGCGGGCTGGAAAGAGCATACTCGATGGTGGAGTAGTTCCGGGAGAAGCTCCGGAGGGTACGAAGTGTTCGAGATATCCTTGTAGTGCGGGGGAAACTGATTCCTCTGGAGGCAGAACGGGCAGATCCAGAGTTTCGCTCGGTACCACTTGGCTGTAAGGAAGTGCGACGAACAGGTCAGAATGAAATCGCTCAAAAGTTGTGCGGTAAGTGTAGCTTTCAAGACATACCAGTAAGGGTTGAGGACGGCTCGGCACGGAGCTTTGCAAGTTACGGGCTCATAGCTGACGGTCTTATCGGCGGGCTTCTCCTTGAGAGGGGTACAGGACACCGATAGGGCAGACGAGACGACTGGCTCGAGCCTTGATCCAGCGAAGATGTTCCAGCTGTATTGTTTGCGCAGAGAAAAAAGAGCGACATTGGTTAGTCAACTGGAAGCTTTAATCTAGCATATTTCAGCCTCGACCAGAATATGTTACCTCAAGCGAACGCCATCAACCTCCTCGGCGTTAGACACTGATCTTTTAATGTTCCAAATCCATATTATTATCTCTTCGGTGATCAAAAGATACAGATCAATTGCAGCTGATTTCGAATGGTGAGGCGTCTTGATAAAGGGGCGACCCTTTTTTCCTCCTTTTCTCTTTGGCTGTTGTCGAGGGAGAGGAGAGAGATGAGGTGCTGGGTTGTCTGCGGAGACAACGTATCGGTATGAAATAGATATAAAGCTTTTATAAGAAGAAAACGACAAGTAAGAAAGAAAGGAAGAACACACGAAGGGCGGGAGACGTTTGTATATATTACAGCTGTATGTTCAAAAAATAGAATAATTAAGTACGCAGAAGAAAGTAAAACGAGACAGAATTGCTTATTATTACCCTATCCCACCACTAACAAATCATAGTTTCTTTATGTGAGGAAAAAAATTTGCCAGTCTCTCGCGCACGGGTCGTAGTGAACAGATATAGGTTTTTGGCTTGTGCCACCGTTTCCCATCGTCACTGAACCTTACCCTTTTTAACTATAATAACGTGCAGTAGACACGCACCCCCGTATTTAAAGCAATATCACCTGCTTCAGACTTCTCCATGTGAATTTTGATATATAAATTCAAGCAAAAAAATTACTTTGAGTAAGTAAGTATAAGAGCTCCATTATTTATTCATCGGCTGCTTAATTATAGCAAGATCAGAATCCTCCTTGCAAGTTCAGCGTATAGTGGCAAGCTGAGTCGAACAATATACTAGGTAGATATCAAAATAAAGTAAAAATGCTTGAAAGTTCTTTATATAATAATTAGAAGAAAAGAGAAACAGTATACAATCGAAGGACATTTGCATTGTAGCGTAATAGGATAAAATAGACTAGGAAAACTGTATAGGGAGGATAGGTAAGGAAGCCAAAGTCAAAGTTAAGGGAATAATCCTTTTTATCAAGGGGAAGGAAACGCAAGATGACAGAAAAGAAGAACAGCCCATAATTAAGATACCCTCTCTTGTTTTTATTCGATCGTTAATAAGTAGAAAAAGGAGAAGAAAAGAAAGCATTCCCGCTACACCGTAATAAAAAGAAATAACAGATAAGTCATAAGGAGACATGAATAAAACCATAAATATAGGATGTTTTTTCTCTTATCCTCATGCGGGAACGTAATTTCGGAGCTATAAACGTGACAAGTCAGTATAATGAAAATGGAACTGTACGAAAAATCAGTACATAGGGCACATTATGGGACTCACATCAAGCGTCAGACACTTGCTAGAATTCTCCACCTGGTCTCTGTATATACCACGAGCGCCTCCGACTGCTGGAACAAGGCGGTCTTCAAACTAATGACGATGAACTGGAAACCCGGAGACGCCTTTTCGCTAATGTACTTGGCGATCTTCTGCACGTTGGCGTTGTCGAGGGCAGCGTCGACCTCATCAAGCACGAAGAACGGGGAAGCCTGGTACGAGTGAACTGCAAAGAGCAGAGCGAGGGCTGCCATCGTCTTCTCACCGCCGGAAAGGTGCTCCATATCTCTGAAACGCTTCATGGGGGGCATGGCGGTATACCTGATGCCATCGAGGTAAGGCTCGTCACCGTCTTCCATATCCAGATGACTAATAAACAACAAGCAATATAATTAGCAATGTGGAATCAAAAATATGAAGGCATAGACTATTGTGCAGAACTTACGCTGAGCCACCAAGAGGAAAGTCGTGCTCTTCGTGAGGTCCTTGTAAACCTTGCCAATCTGCTCCGATATATGCTTGAAAGCATCGTTGAATTTCTGGAAACGGGCCTCCTTGACCGCGATAAAGTTCTCCTTCGCGTTCCTGGCATTCTTCTTCGCAGTCTCGTATTCCTTGTCGACGTCTTGCAAACGGTTTTCGACGCCTTCTAGACGTTCGGTAGCCTTCATGTTCGGCGCCATCTTTTCGAGCTCGTTGTCGTACGCCTTGATCTTGTCTTGCAGTTCGTCGCCGACTTTTCATCCTTGTGTTTCTGCATAAAAAGGTTAGTAAGCTTCAACAGGAGAGGTCAATAGATTATGAATGGCGCAAACCTCTTGGAGAGTACTGTCGAGTTCATCGAAATCCGGCCTGATACCGTAGTCCTGAACTTCAGCCGTCCCGTTGAGAGCCTGGCTGGGATCTTCGTCTACGTCCATCGCGTCCGGATCGTCTTGCTGAGCAATGGCATCTTCGATAGGCAGGTCGTCCAATGGAGCCGAATCATCAGCAAGAGGAATCTTAATGCCGTCCAGCTTACACTTTCGCAAAGGTCGTATTTCCTCGTGGACATGAGTTCAACCTCAGCTTCCTGCAGATGCAGTTTGTCAGTAACAATTCAACAGAAAACCAGCCGATATTAAAAGGGCACCGTACGAGTTCACTAATCCTCCTTTGAACAGCTTCCAGTTGCTTATGCTTGTTGGAAACTTCCTTCCTTTGAGCTCCCAATGCCTCTTGGATCTGCTGGAGCTCCTCTTGCTTTTCAGCTTGCTCTTCCTTCAGGGCTTCCAGTTCGTCGTTGAGGTTATCTCTTTCCTCCGTGACTACCGCCATCGTTTCTTCAAGGTCCTTGATCGTGTTCTTGTCCCTTTCAATTTCCCTCTTGAATGTATCTAATCGTTCTTGCAGGGCATCCATCTCTCCACGAGCGGGACCAGCATACTCTGATACCTGACAATCTGCTTCTCAAATTCGAGCCTCTTCTGCTGCGCTTCGGCTTGGAGTGCACCCTGCTGCTTGTCGTACTCGCGGATATCCGGGAACCCCAAGCGTTGCAGAAGCTCTGGAACACCTCGTCTTCCACGTGGGACACGAGCTGCTTAGCTTGGTCGAGCTGTGCTTCCTGCTGAGCCAGCGCCTGCTCCGCCTGAGCTAGTTGCGGCTTGAACACCGCGATTTGCTGAGAGAGGTACTCGCACTCCTTCTTCTTGTCTTCCAGATTCCTCTTCAGCGCGTCCCGCTCGTCTCTGCTATATTCGAGCTGCCGTGTTAAATGTTCAACAGAGATCGACAGGGCTGCTTCCACGTCCCCAGTGTCTTGATTGGCAAGTCGCTGTAGCCTGTCCTGAGCGTCCTGCTTGATCTTCCTCAAACCTATTGCATTAAATCCACGAGTAAGCCTCCTAATTTCCCTATGGTGGGATACCGTATTGGGTGGAGAGATATTACCTTCAACCTCTGCATCATCCCAGTTACGAGTGTCATCTTTCGATTTACCACCAGTCATGTTACCACCCTTGTGAATAATAGTTCCGTCGAGCGTCACGGCTAAATTTGGCAAATAGGTTAGTTTCCGTGATATGAGAATTCCCTACAAGAAATACAAAACACTCCTCACCTTTCACTTCAACAGATTTCTCGTAGCATATGTACCGAGCAACATCGAGGTCTTCGCACACAACGGCATTACCGCAGGCATATTGCATTGCCCTCTCGACCGAGCCGTCATACTCGATGGTATCGATCGCCATTCGCATCTGCCTATGCATGCCTTTCAGGCTGGAGTTTATCGGCTTAACCTGGATCGTGTCCAGCGGGATGAACGTCATCCTCCCCTGGCGCTGGTCCTTGAGCCACTGGATACACTCCTTGGCCGTTTTCTCGTTGTCAACCACCACGGCGTCGAAGTGCCTACCTAGGACGGTCGAGACGGCAAGCTTGTACTTCTTCTGCTTCGCTTTGCATAGTTCCGCGATGCGACCTTTTACGCCGGGGAGCAGGCGCTTCATGTGCGCGACGCTTTCTTTCACCGCTATGTCCTTGCGTGTCTGCTGCTGGCCTGCTTCCATCTCTGCTAATCTCTTAACGGCTTCCTGCAGCTTTTCGTTCAGGGTTGACATTTCCCTTGCCCGTTTTTGCGCTTCGTCGTTTAGCTTCTTAAGGTCCTTCTTCTTGTTCTCGAGCTCCTTGTAAGAGGACTCGTGTTGATCTTTGTGCATTTTGTACGTTTCCATTAGGTTGTTGACGTCCGTTTGCGCTTTTGTCAGCTGGCGCTCGTGCTGTTCCAGTTTCTTGCGGATCACCTCCGCGGCCTGAGTATCGGTCTGAAATTGCCGCTCGAGATTGCTGACCTTGATCATCTCGCTGGCCGTTCTCGTTTCCACCTGCTCTCGCAGCCTCTGGTACTCTGCCTGGTCCTTAGCCGACAGAGCAGCGCCGACTTGCTCGGCGAGTTTAGCTTGCGTCTCCTCGAATTTCTCTTTAGCTTCTCCACTTTCTTCAGATCCTTCTTCAGATCGTTCACGTTGGTCTTCTTGCGTTCCAAGTCCATGCCAATTTCGATTAAACGCTTCTCGCGCTTAGCTTGGTGCATGTTCGCCAGTCTGATCTTCTCGTTGATCGGTTCGAGGAGGTCGTCCTTGTTCTGGATCTCAGTCTCTTTATCCTTGATGACCTTCTCCTGCTTATTAGCGGATCTCGCGGTCTTGGCGTGGGTCCGCTTGATTTCGTCGAGCTTGCCGTCCTCCCTCTCGTGGATCCTCTTGCACTCCCTCAGCGCGACCTGCTGCTTTTCGATCTCCAGCTTGTTCTCCTCCATCGTCTGCTGGAAGTGGAACAGCCTCCAGAGGACGTGCGTGATGATCGCTTGATCGCGCTGCTTCGTCTTCTCCTGGTAGTTCTCGTACTCCTTCTTCTGCTCCAGGTACTGCTTGTGTTCGGCATTGAGGCCCCTGCGGCGGATGATGGCGTTGTTGAGCTGGTCGGCCGTCTTCTCCTGCTCGACCTTCAGCTCTTCGTATTCCTGCTTGTACTCCAGCGACCCGCTGATCTGCTCAATAAGCCTCGTCAGGTCCCTCGGCGACTGCGACGCGACCGCCTCGACGTCTCCCTGGAACACCAAAAAGTTCCTCGCTTTAATCAAGATATTCTCCTTCTCCAGCGCGTTGTTGTAGTCCTGCGCCGTGCAGACCCTGTTATTTATCCTGTACTCCGAAGCACCCTGCGCCGTTATCGAGCGCTTCCAGTGCTGCTCGTTCTCCTCGTCGTCGATGTACACTGCCATGACCCACGCCGTCTTGGGATCGCCTTGAGAAGCGCTCATGTCAATCTCGTCCGTCACAACGTCGTCGCCGTCCGCCGCCGCCACAACGCCGTTAACCTTGTCGTGCTTCAGGACGCGGCCGCGGTAGATGAGATCGCGCATGTGCGCCGAGCGGAGTTGCGCCGATTTGATACCCAGGACGAAGGAGATGGCATCCATACTGCATGTGCGCAAAAATTTAACCCCGTTAGTTCAGAAAAAGAGAAAAATAGTCCTTCAGGTTCCATCCAAATCGGTATCCTCCCTATTCCTTAGGTTCCCAAACGGGTTGGTTTGGTTGTCGTACCTATTCGATTTCCCGATCCATTTGGTCCGATTATACTCGTGAAATACGAATCCCCGAGATCTATTACTTGATGTCCTTTGTAGGACTTGAAGTCTGCGCGGAAGAAGTGTCAGCAGATTCTCTTGATTGTAGATTTTTCTGCGGGGCAGTAATTTTCCCGTTCCAACATACTGTACAGCTCTATTCGAGCGAGTTTCCCCATGGTGAAGGACTTCTGCTGCGTCGAATTCTCTCCCCTGGCCGTAAGCGTAAAGATGTCTTTTCCAGGGAATGTGTATTTATCCGTTATCTATGGTATAGGTCCAAGGGGGTTGTTGATAGATTTCATGATATGACCGATAATTTTTGGATTGTTTTCCGGTGGTTGGAAAATTTGTTATTTTTTTTTGGGGGGCGACTTGAAGTTTACGCGTTGATAATAAAAATAATAATTTTTTTTCTCTCTATTTCGGATTTACTACCAGAAAAAATACCGCCCACACAAAACCGAACCGAGCGCCGCAATTAACCACAGCAAATTCGAGATAAACTTCGAAACACGCATTCTTCACTCCACAAACGTCAATTCCTCTTCTTAAACACCTAGCACTCTATATAATCTAGATACAAATGGACCCCTCCAGTTCACAAGCGGACGACATCGTCCTCCTCGACGCACCCAGCACGCAACCCGCCTCGACCGCAGAAGACCCAAAGCCCTCCGTCGTCCACCCTTCCACAACCTTCACCTCCTCGCAGCGCATACAGCAACTCAACAAAATAGACAAAGTACAAATGATTCTCCTCTCAAACCAACCCTCCATTCCCTCCCCTCCTGCTTTCCTTCTTTCGCTCTTTTTTCTTTCCTATTACAATAAGTTCATCCTAACACGTAATAAATAAAACAGGACATAGCCGCCTCCTCGAAACCGCCGGCCTAGCCGTCCAATCCCTCTCGCAACCCCTCCCCACCCAAAAAGAAACATTCGCATCCCACACGAAACAGTACCACTCTTTACTCTCCAGCATAGTAGTGAACATACGCCGGCAGATATTCGCGTTAGAGCAGGCGGATATACAGATACCCGCATCAGTAGGGTTTCCGGGCCCGGAGCGAGTACGGGTGGTATAGATGTGGGCGCGATAACGGGAGGAGCGATGCGGTGGGGAGGACGATGGAGGCGAAGCTGTGGAGGGAGGCGAGGGAGTTTGTGGAGGAGATTGTGGGTGGTGGTGGGAAGGAGGACGGTACGGCTACGCAAGGGAGCGACGATGCGGCGGGTGCTGGTGTTTCCCAGGTCACGACGGAAGGGGACGATATGCAGGTCGACGCTGCGGAGAGTAGCGCGAAGCCATGAGACAGATGTTTTATTGGAGCTGGTTTACTCCAAAAAAAATATTTATTTTAAAGGGATCGCAGTGCATTTACAATTACAGATTATCCGCTTTGCAAAAGAAAGTAAAGGAGAGAAAAAACTTCCGGAACGAAGGAAAGGCAAAAAGGAAGCAATCTGACCTAGGGCACCATAACCGTGCAGGAAAACAAGAACAAAAAAGGCATAATCAAAGAATAATACCCAGTCAAGTCGACAAAAATCAACATGAAAAAACAGGATAACACCTGACCAAAAAAAAAAAAAAAAAAAAAAAAAAAAAAAAAATTCCATAATCTAAGGCAATCCAGCTTCGAAAAACTCTACTTTACCAGCTCCACTATCAGCACCGCGCTCCCATCAACCTTCCCGTTGAGCTTCTCATGGACAGGTTCCTCCCTCTTAACACCGCGCATCTTTCCGACATGAATCTCGACACCACCATCACTCTCATCATACTCGCTACCACTTCCCCCGCCAGCATTCCCGTTCATCGTTTCGTCTGCATGGTCGTCGGAAATATCTTCCTCTTCCGCGCCCGTATCCTCAGCTCCAGTGTCTTCCGACACGGACAGCAGCCCTTCCGTATCGCTTGCAAATTCGCCGCCAATACCTCCAAAGTATTTCTGGGGACTCTGGCTCCCATTCTGCATCATCGCATCCACCACAGGTCTGACGGTGTCCTGACTGCTTCGGCTGCTAGCCAGCGGAACGCTCGCTCTCTGCTACCTGGTGTTTCCTTTGGAGATTCTTTCGGGGAAAGAACCTCGCTGATGCTCCAGTTGCTCCCAGAAAACCAGTTTCTCGGAGACAGGCGGCTTGGTGCCGTAGACGGGCTCTCTGCCTTGATATCTTCCCTGCCTTCCACCAAAATCGGCGATTTCTTCACGCGGTTCAGGTCGAGGTCCCTTAGTAACGGACTCCGTGACTTTTGCTGTGCCTTCTTCTTCTGCCTTTGCAAGATCTCTTCAATGTCCTCCGTTGAGAGGACGCTCTCGAGCTCGCTCGTCTTCGATCGGTTCAGCTGCCTACCCTTTTCTATCAGGCGCTCAATCTTCATCCTGTTAGAAATGAATTTCAGCTTGGGAAAGGTCGCTGTTTCTCCAGCCCTCAGCATCATGGCGAGACGTTCCTTGGACGGGTCGGAAAGGATGTAGTAGTAGTCGAGAAGCTTCGTCTTTGGTAGAATGTTCACGCTCCCATAGAATCTTTGCAAAAATAGATTGCTCCAGTCCGTCTCCATCGGTCTCGGAAGGAGTTCCAGCTGCCTTAGAACCTTCAACCACTTGTTCAAATCCAGCTTCAAGTACTGCTCCAGGGCGCTTCCCAGGAAGCCACCACGCCACCCACGGCCCTACGGTGGGATACTGTTGGCCAACGGTGCCTCTGGTGCTGAAAAAGAAAGCCGCAATGTGTGGATTGGTCTGCGAGACGATCGGGAAGTTTACGTTGTAATGAAGGTTCAACGATTGGATGGGATGTCGGTCCTGATAGAGCCGTCCTTCCACTTGGCCCCGAAGGAGTACGGTACGATGTTTCCCTTCTTCGTTTTCATCATCAAAACGACAGGGTTGAGGATCCCGGGTACCGCGGAAGATGCCAAAAGAGAAGACCAGATCACGCAGTCCGGGGCAGTAATATAATTGAGCAGGATACTGGGACTGTTCGGATCAGACGGGACGCAAGAGATGTTTAGGATTCTTCCAGTTCGTTCGTAAGCCTGTAGAACACAGTTGTTTTTAGTTTGACATTCAAAAATGTAGAAACGGAAATATGAAACACTGAGGCCTACCTCTCTGAATGTCATGCTTCCTCGGGTAAACCAAGCAGATCTTTCAGCCCAATCTACGGCATCAAAGCGAGCACCCGTCCTCCACCAGCGCTTTATCCATGAGAAAGTTCCTTCATGGCAAGCAGTAATCTTCGTAGCCAGCTCCGGAACAACCAATTCTTTCAGTTCTTCATCAGTACGTGTTGCCAGGAGTGCCGCGATCAGTCCACCTCCAGAAGTGCCGGTTATAATATTCGGTACAAGTCCCGCATCAATGTGAGCTCGGATTACACCAAAGTGATAAAATCTAGATAAAATGATACATTAGCCTCCGAACCGTATTTGTATCTAATGCAAAGGTTAAAGGCAACTTACGCAAAGCAAGCGCCACCGGAAAGGCACAAAGCGGATCTTCCGTAATTCTTTGCCATGTTTTTGAAAAGTTCCCGTTTTGTATTGATACTCAGCGATTTTGTGTCGATTATGAACTTTAGGCTCTTCTCAACTAGGAAAAAAAAAAAAAAAAAATGTTAACCAAGGGAAAAAATACTTGTGAAGGATTTAAGATGCTGCGACGACTTACGCTCATCTTTGAATTCCTGCAATCTATTTTTGGTCCCAAAGTAAGTTTGGCTGTAAAGTCTATGGTAACAGTTAGCTATATATATCGCCTTAGTAAAAGCAGTTGTTCGAGTGCCTACCTAGAACTCTCCGAACCAGCAAAGTTATGCTTGACGCAGGCTTGAAGTAGCGTTCCCAGCGTATCCAGCGCTTCCTGCTCGCCCGCCTCGGCCTTTTTCCTCAGCCCTTTCATTTCTGCAACGACCTTCTTCAGGGTGGGTGAGTCGTAGTAGGTGAACTCGTCTGTCTCCTTCCACTGGTCGGCTCCTAGATATTCGTCGAGAGCGGTCGCGGCGACCTTCCATTCCTCATACGTCCTCGCCTGTCGGACCTTCATACGGAGCTGTTGTCGTTTGCCGCGCCATGTGACCCAGTGCTCGTACTGATGGATGTATATTCTCGTGAGGAAGTATAAGAAGCTTTCGGTGGGAAAAAGTCTACGAGTCAGCTTGTCTTCTGTCCACTATCGCATATGTTGGAAGAGGGGCCCCAAAGATATATATATTTTCTTACCCTAGCAAAATAATCCATCCAAACACCAGTATGAGGAGGGCCATTTGAGAAGACCGTAAACGAAGCCTTCCCTCGTCTCATCTCTGCGCGGTCGCCGCCTCTTTTTCCCTCTTATCTTCTGCCGAATAGGTCGCCAGTCGCTCTCCGCACTGATAAAGTCTTCCTGGTTTTCGGGGGTCTGTAGGGCTCGTGCGAACGACTCGAGATCTGTTTAAGCAAATGAAAATGTCAGCTTATCGCGGAGGGGGGGGCTCTTTTGTACACTCCAAATCAGAAGTGACGGTGTTAAAAAGGTGAACTGACGGTCTCGGTTAACGTAATCAACGTCGAACTCTGCAGGCCGTTCCTCTGGCCTCGACTCCCAGGTAGATTTGCTCATTTTTACTTTCGCTGTTTTTTTCCTCTTATGCCATCCGTCACCGACGAGTAGTGATAGCTAATGATCGTGGGGATGTTTCCGCATGTCAATAGTATACCGGACGATGTTTAGAGAGCTTTGAACACAGGCAAAACACAAAAAAAAACCAAAAAAAAAAAGAAAAAAAGAAACGGGAAGCAAAAAGTCTTGGTGTGTAAATAATCAAAATAAACGAATCAGATGATAAAGGGACAAAGGAAATATTATTATTATAGGTCCAGGAGGAGGAGAATTTCGTGCTTATCGAGTACTGTTTCTTGGTCGCGTGTGAAATACTTGCTAGTATGTTCTCTTTGTCTGCTATTTTTAAAATAATAAATATATACTTAAGTATATATAAAGGGAAGAGGGAAAGGAAGAAAGGAAGAAAGGGAGAGAAAAAGAAACTGCGTTACGTCAATGTACCCAGGGCAGAAGCTTAAGATTAAAAAAAACTAACATATGATCCCTGGGAATTTCCACCCCCATAGAGTTCCGCTTTTGGCGGTATCCGTCCCCAACAAATTTTTAATAATAATAAAAAAAAAAAAAAAAAAAAAAAAAGGGCTCCAAATTAGTAGGGAAATGGGAAGGAAGCTTTCAACAAAAGGCCCCCTATAAAAAGCAAAAGCTGCCGAACCAAACCTCAAACAAGAGTAGCCTCGGCTTGTTACTTGGTACTGGTAGTAAGTAGTATTCTCTCTTTCCTACATTATATTAGACGGAATATACGGATATAGAACAGACTCTTTTTATACGAAATGCAGGAAGGGCACGGAAGGGTCGTAGAAGTGGAGAAACGTTAACTAGGGGGAGGGGCCGAATATATTTGGTTCAAAACGTATAACAGCAGCTTTTTCCTGTGTCATCGAGATAGAGCCTCGTAATAGCCCTGTGGGTGTGTATTTTCAGTTATATGATCCCGGCACTTATTTCCAATTATTCCCATTATTTCAACGGAGAAACAGCCAAAGACCTTAGAGAGTCTTCTTTTCAAGATATATCGCACAAGGAAGAACATCATGAGGGCATGATCATACTTGTATATCATTAAGTAGCTATGCAATGATTACGCCTATCGACAAAGAATAATAAAAGCATGGATGATGGTGTCCATAGCATACATCTGAAGCTTTTGTTTTCTGCTTCCCGGTGATGTGAGTTCAGGATGCCGATATTAATTATTTGCACTGATAACAGAGAGCCTTTTTCCTATCTCTCTATTTTTCGGGAAACCTCAACCGAGAGAGAAAAAAAATAAAAATAAAAATAATAAAAAAAAAGCTCCCTCAACAACAAAAAAATACGGGCCGGCCAAATCTCCCTCGTTTCAATATCCCACCTTTCAACAACGAATTACTTCAAGCACCTACAAGCTAGCTACAACGACGCATTGGCCTCCATATTTAGAAGAAGACAGCACTGCTTGTGCTTCTCATAAAAAGCACTGTCTTCCTTCATTCTTTGAACGTTCTGAGTTTTCGCAGCTAGATCACCGAAATACCCTTCGCAATGGCGTCCACAATATGTCGAGCTTGCAGATTATCGTCGAGGAGGGTGACATCATCGCCGTGGCGGGTATATGCGATGTCTAGAGGTACAACAAATATCACAAATTGCAATTCTTCGTCTTCTACCAAGCGTATATCATGCAATTGAACGATTTCTCACCTGTTTTTCTTGCTCTAGGTCTGCGGACAACGACGCTATGCAGAGACGCACAAAACTTCAACATGCCCGCCTTATCGCCCACGATGACAGAGGGACGATAAGCTCGTGGAAGATCAAAGAGGGTAGACATCTCTCATTATTCTCGCCCAATTGCCGCCTAATCACAATCGTCCCTCAAGCTAATCCAAGATATTTTCAGGCGACTCGTTCTCCGCCGGCGACGTCATACTCGAGATCGAAACCGACAAAGCGTCCATGGACGTCGAAGCCCAAGACGATGGCATACTCGCCAAGATATTCGTACAGGCCGGTAAATCGCCCGTGAAAGTAGGGTCGCGTATCGCCGTGCTGGCGGAACCGGGCGATGACGTCAAGTCGCTCGAAATCCCGCCCGAAGATTCAGTAGAAGCTCCGTCATCGGGCGGTGAAGAAAAGTCCGCCGCTGCCGAACAACCTACCCAGGAAGCGCCGAAGAAGGAGGAGAGGAAGACGGCGGAAGAGGGTACGCCGACGAAGGCGAAGGAATCGACGCTTTCGACGCCGGAGGAGGAGCACGGACACGGGTACCGCGGGGCGAAGGCGGATTTCATACCGTCGCCGGGATAATACACCTGCTACACGAAAATCACCTGGAAATGAGCGATGTTAAGGGTACGGGACCGAACGGGCGGGTTTGAAGGGGGATGTCCTCGCGCACGTCGGCAAGATTGACAAGTCGAAGCCGAAGCAGCTGGCAGATTCGCTCGCGAAGCTGTCCAAGCTGGACCTCAGCAATATCACACCCGCCGCTAAGGCTCCGGAGAAGGAGAAGAAGGAAGTGAAGGCAGAGAAGGCAGAGAAGGAGGCACAGAAGGCGGCTAAACCGGAAGAACCCGTAGAGCTGGAGATACAGACTGCGGTATCGATGTCGCGGGTCATTACCACGCAGCAGAAGTTCGAAAGTACGCTCCAATACATTTCAATCACATTTTACTTTTCCCTTGTGCTATTTTAACAATTCTCTTACACAGGAATATTCAAAGTAAACGCTCCTGGTCCTCCTTCGTCGGCCGCGCCATCCTCGAAGCCAACGCGGCCTCCCGCCGTCGAAAGCGCGCACGCCGCAGACGCCGGACTCCCTATTCGACGAGATCCTCGGCACAACCCTGCTACCCCAAACACTCACCGTACCTTGTCGCCGAGTTTAAGGCACTAGGGCAGCTACCGACGTTCGTCCCTGCGGCCGTAACGGAAGCTGATGTTATCGACGTGCTTACCGGCGCTGCTCCTGCGACGAGGCCGGCGCGGTTGAACCAGACGCCTGCGTTTGATATCGCGCAAAGTACGGAGCCGCTGTATACGCTTTCGGTCGTTGTTCCGCCGGAGGATGAGATGCGCGGGTCGGAGTTTTTGAGCAGGGTGAAGTCTGCGCTGGAAGATTACCCTGAGAAGTTGTTGGAGGAGTAAATCGGTCATCAAAAACACTACTATACCTTCTAGATCTCCGTGAACTGCTCATTAATATCTGGCCGTTCTCTTGCATTCTCCTCCCACGGCTTTTCGTAAAAGGGCCGCAATATGTATTTAGTTTAAGAAATGACGATGGTAATAATGCATATTTAATTTTAATGTACAAAGGGCAAAAGCAAAGCATTTCCATTTTGCTAATTCCCGACAAATAGTAAAAAAACAAGCACATGAGATCTTGTTGTTAAGCTGATCCAGTTCAGTCACTGCGTCATCTCGACGTCCTGCGAGCTCCCGCCTCCATCGCCACCTCCAGCCTTCGGATTCTTCAACTTATAACTCCTATCAAAGTACTCGTTGGGATGTATTATGGTCTCCAGCCCCATCGCCATCGACCCTTTTTCTTTCTCCTTCTGTATCTCCTTCGCGTGCATGTACTCGAACACCCTATTACACCCCAAATGGAACTTCTTATCCGCAACATCCTGCTTGATCCCACTAATAACATTCCTATCTGTGATTCCCATGAGCTTATTTACCGCCGCGATAAGATTATCCTGGCTGAAATGCCGAAACGGGCAACCATGCGCTTCACCGCTTCCGGGAGGGTGTTCCGTAAGTATCTGCTGGCAACTGTACGGTTTATAATTCCCTATTCCCTCGAGACCGAAGCTGTGGCGGATGTTATAGCGGTATTCTTTGTTGAATTTGTCGTCTGTTATCACGGAGAAGGCTTGGCGCCAGAATATTATGGCCTCTTCGATTGTTAGGCCGATGCCTTTGAGGAAGAGGCCGTATTGTAAGCGGCCGAAGTGGCGGAGGTGCTTGTCGCGGCGGAGGTTGGCGTGCAGGTTCGCCATGCAGAGCGGGAAGTGTTGAGCGAGGCCGTCGACTTGAGCTGCGGACACACCGCCGGATATGGTCGACCCGCTGTCGCCGGAGGAGTTGTATCGGGAGCCGTGAAGCCGAGGAGAGGTGGTTGAGGATGGGTATTAGGCGGTCGTCTTCGTCGAGGCGGGGTAAAGCTCGCGCGGTTTGCTACATGAAAGGACAGCTTAGCAATAATTCTCAGGCAGAGTCATTGGAAATATTGTAGCGGTGGGGAAGCAAGTTGTTTGTACCTCGAGACTCCTCTCCAGCCTCGACGTGAACTCCGCCAGCACGAGACTCTGCTGCAAGCTATACGGCACGTACGCCTTCCCGCGCTCAAAAACACCCTCCGCTGCTCAACAAGATCCACGACGTTCTCCAATCCACCTTAAAAAACCCTTCGTTATCAATATTACTCACCCGACGCCGCCATGAGCTTCGGCGCCAGCGTGTTTTTCTCCTCCTGCGAACAAGCTGCCAGTCCAAATTCAAGCTGCGGATAAACATCTGCCGCTCCGTCGAGTCGTCCGTCGAAAATCTATACCGGAACAGCATCGTCTCCGCGCGCGAAACCGGCGTCGGAGGTCGTCGGAGCGCGCGAAGGCTAGTCGCAGGATGAAGTGGCTGTAGTGATCTTTTTTGCGCTCTTCAGCGACGGGATTGAACGCTTTGGAGTTCGTGAGCGCGGCCTGCGGCGTGGAGGCCGTGGTGGAGAGGGGTAGGTACTTGTTGACTAGCGGTTTTATTGTCTCGTCGGTCTCCTTGGGGGATTTGTTTCTGTACATGCACGATTCGATTCGCCGAGTACTATAATTGAAAGGAAAGGAAAACCAGATGCATTAGCAAATTTACCTTGCAACAAGGTCAAGCTTGAAAAAAAATCACCTCTTAGCCTATCGATAGCCCACTGTTCAAACTGGTCGAGCGTGATCTCCTGTGTCGGAGGGGTAGTGTAGAGGTTCAGCCTGTAAGGGTACGATTGGGTGACAGTGGTTCCGAAGCTCTCGACAAAGTTCGCCTTCCTCTCGGCCTTCCTGGACCTCGCGAGGGTTTGTGGTCCCAGCATCCTGATGAAAACCCGTACTGCAGACGAGTTTAGAACTATAGTAAAGCTTCTTTACTATCGATTGACAATTCAAAAAAATTTGTTCTCCCGTCGCAGTATAGTTCGATAAAAGGCGCAGGCTGGTATTACGTACGGTAAGCTATTCGGTTATTTTGAAGTTTCTTTGTGTTTCTGTTTGTGAACTATTCGGGTGTTGTCTTCAGCTCTTTTAGGGCCTTGACGCGTTTTTCTTTACCTTGCGCGCTTAAGAAAATTGTCTTTGGCTCCTTTACAATTCCCGAAGGGGGATAGCGTCACGTCTACCCTGTGCTACCGAAAAATGAACTACTCCGCAACCCTATACTTCTACCACAGACCAACCACACAACACTTCACCTATACTTCAACCATACTTTAACCACGCTTCAACCTCAGTTTAAGAATCCTCAAGGCCAGACAGCTTCAACTAGACGTCAATGACTGCAAATGAATACACTACTTATAGCAATGGTTTTCTAAAGCTTTACCAGTCAGTACTCAACTTTTTGTCCATGTTTCATAGCTAAATTGAATATACAACATGATCCGACTGAATGTCCATGCTATGAGAAGACCGTAATAGCCTTTTCTCTTGGGATACTACTAGGTAACAATATATTACAATAGCGCCCGAGTAATGGGTAGTATATAAGTATTTTCTTGTCTGGAATCTCCCTCGTTTGCCAGTACAGAGGCTGGGTACGAGACAAGTCTGGTACTAAAATTGAAATAATCTACTAAATTCCAACGGCTAGGCCTACATGGTGCGATGACTACTAGTATATTATGCATACATACATGTATATTGGCTGCTCATGATTTCACTACTTATAGTATTCATTATCAAAGCAACTTGACGTATATCATCATAAATAAAACATGAACAGTATTTGCAAAAAAACAGAGGTTCCTTAAGAAAACGGAGCGGTATTGACCAAATTTACTTCGGCATGGTAGTGTATCGCAAGCAGTAGTATATATTACTCGTCTCGAGACTATCCAGGAACTACCTCCAAATCCCATTATCCCCAATCATGGCTTTCGACAGTAATTCTTAATCCTTTGTATGAATTGTATATGTTTTTGCAATATCGAAAAGCATGCGTTGGGCACCCCGCTCATCGCCGGATGCTATCAAACCAATGCGGGAAATCCTTTGAAGCGCTCGTACGTTCGAAATACATTTGCCGGTCTTCTTCGGAGATAGAATCACCCTCGAAACAACTTGATATATTAATGATCCTCTTCTACAGCCTGCCTGTGCAGCTGCGTTACGTATATGAATAACGTAAAATATGACAGATATTGTTGTTGATGATAATGTAAAAGGTTGAAAGGAACCTCATGCCATTACAAATTGTATCCAGAAGCTCGAGATATTCAACGAATGGCGAAGACAAGATATCACTCAGCCGTCTCATCATGATCCTTCCGGAATATCAAAAAACGCAGGGTGCAGATAGGTAAACTGCAACAAAGCTCCCCAGCCGGCCAAAAGGCGTTTTGCTTGAAATCCTTTAGACTTTTTCTCTCCCCAGGCAGACGCAAGATATAGAGCCTTGCGCATAGGCGACGTAAACCGCGCGAATGAAATCACAGCCCGCCGACCGGGGGTTTGGTCGTTGGTAACCTACCGCTTCAATTCCAGTTATCCCTCGTCCGCACGTTTACGTTTTACCCTTTTTTTTTCTCTTATATTCCCTGGCAGTTTGCCACCCGCGCCGCAGTGCAAGAAACAAGCAAGAACCTTCTCGCCGGTTAAACCGGCCTGGTCGCCATGTGTGGGTTATATTCACTCATAGTTTATTTATGTTTCGAGGTTGTCGAGCACCCATTTGGTGAAGCATGACGTGCCACACTCATCAACGAATTTCCTGGTTTGAAACTCGTACGAGGAAAAGAATGGGACTAGCAGCGCAAGGGTTATCGTCGGTTCCAAGAGAATGGAAAAGGGTAGGCTTTTGTTTTTCCGTTGCTGTATGTCGCACGGGATATCCTGATATTTTACGTTTTCCTTGTAGTACAGTATCATACCTTCTGATTTCCTTTCCGCGTATATTTCCAACAAATAAACAGAAACGTGACATTATTAGACATTATTATCAGACGTTGGTCACCAAATAATAATAGGCAGTAGTCTCTTGAAACGGCAGCATCTCGGCCGGGCATGCGAAAGAATAGTCGCAATAATATTCCGGTGGATCCGCTTTCACCCGATTTTCTTCTGCAATGCAAATGCACGGTAAAAACAGATAAAGCTTGGTATAGATTGTTTTTGTTTCCAAAGAATGAATAACACCATCTCGTAAGAATTATTTTCCGATCTGAGAAAGTGGCAGGTTTTTACACAAATTCGTCATGTAATAGAAAGGTGAAACAGAAAAAGGTATTTTCCGTTGAGAGCTCGGCGGTGACGCCGTCTGAGCTCGAGGAAACACTCGGAAGCGGGAAACAATTCGTCGCTCTTCCGTAAAAGCAGCTTGCATATATCTCATGCTCGTCGGTCGAATACAAAATCGGACGACCAACTTTCCTAAGCAGCGAAAAAAGAGAGCAGATGGTTAGCAATTGAGCCAGAGAGCATGCGACATATGTTAAATCAGACGAGCCGTGTTTCCAATGAAGCCAGATATATCGATAATCAATTTCCCTCTAGCTCTTGGCTGTTTACATCGAACCACCCTAGCTAAGGAAATAGAATAGGAAAATCATTAGCAAATAGTAAATAAAGAAAAGAATAACAATAGTAGTATGCACGAGACTTGGAATAGAAAGTCCATGATACCAGGGTTAGAGAAAAAAAAAAAAAAAAAAGAGGAGCTTTAACCTGCAAAAGCTACCTTAAACGCCGACTTCAACAAAAAAAAAAAATAGCGGGGAAGCATCACAAATGTTCCTTTCAAAAGCTTATCGCTTGGACTGTCTACGAAGAGACATAAACAGAGAGAAGATGATGGGTTAGCTGTCGGATCGAGGTTCCTTCCAGCTCGCTGTCGTTGAGAAAAGGAAAAAAGAAACTTGCCCGTTTATTGTTAGCGACCTCAGAAAGTCTCGTTTTATCCTCGCTCTATTTAATTTTCCTATACTAATTTTTAAGACCAATCGGGCAGGCCGCGAAAAAAGAGAGACCAGACTGGTGGTTCCATCTGCGGACTGTTTCTTGGAAATGACAGTCACTGGTCGGAAAGACAGACGAAAAGGAGGTATACTCACGAGCAACCGTAAATCTACATAGTATCTACCGGTATACGGTAATATGTATATAAGTAGTTTGCTTTTTTCTCTATGTATATAGTTTGCTTTTTCTTTCTTCTTCTTATTTAAACCCTTACCAAATTCACTGCAAGTACCACCGGGTTCTGCTTGTATGTGACCGGCTTTGCGGGCCTGCTAAAAAGAGACAAAATTTTGCCCAGAAAAGAATTGAAAATAATTATAATACGAATAACAGTATAGTGATACAAGAAACTATTCGCCGTTGCCCCCTACCCATCCTACGTCCAAGGCAATTTGCCTGACCACGAGAAATTGAAAGTGGAGAGAGAGAAAGAGGAGAAGGAAAGTGGATTTGAAGAGACAAAAAAAAAGTGGAACCCATTCTCTTCCTCCTGTCTTTAAACTTTCCTTAATCATGCTCCGCGGGTTCGGGAAACTCTCGCCAAAACCGCTGATTATAACTCCACGAAGGAAAGGAAGAGTCTTGGGCCTATTTAGGAATATTTCTTTCCTGCAAGTCCTCTCATAATCAAGCTAATCAATCAAATCAATCGATCGATGAATTAACCCAGCTTCAGCCCAGACCCGCCATGCTCCATCGGCCATGGCCCTGCACGTGGTCCTGTACCGTACTGTACAGGGTAAAAGAAGATAGGAAACGCCAAAAGAAGAAGTGTTTTGTTTTTCCCTTGCGATGGCTAAGAAAAAACAGACAAGGCGCAGGCTGATGTTTATGTTTTTCAGTCCCATGTTCACAAGGGAAGCACTTTCCATAACTAGTTTTCATATCTACTTCGCGCGAAAGTAGACACGATGTACACGGCATGTAAATGCGTCAGTCAGCGGGCGGTTGTCTTTTCTAGGCAAGAAAAAAAAAAAAAAAAAAAAAAAAAAGAGGATGAAAATAATACTAGTAATGCTTCGTCATTGCTGATATGAGATGATATGAACCATCCCTTTTTTCCTGGTTCTTTTACTCTCTTTTTGATGTCTGCCGGTATCAAAATGCATCTCATGCTCAACAAGCCTATTTTAAAAAATATCAATTGTGGATACTCCTTTTTACTGTTTTTTCTTTGCAAATCTCGTAATATTTGCCATTTTGACTTTTCGTACAGGTAAATACATAACTTGCAACCCTCGCTATATAGTCAACTGGACCTTTGTCTCTGATGCCTTCAAGGTTCACAGCTGCTAACACAATCAACCAAAGGTAAAAAAGTGCGGGGAAAGTGGAGCCAAAGTCGCGGAAGAAATGGGAAAAATGCAGTATATATACGTCCATTGTGCAGTTAACTCTCTCGCTCATTCTTGCCTAAATGCTTGCCGGTAAATCATAACATATGCAAATATAAACAAATGTAAATATGGTTCGATTTAATTTTTCTTTCCAACAAGATAGAAGGAAAAACCTACCTCGCGTGTATCTTGTGATATGATGCAACCGATAAGGTAAAGAAAGTAGTAAGAACTTTATGAAAATCCTATCCATGAGCGAAAAAAACTATGTTTCGAAACGAAAATGATACTCAAAAAGATAACACCGCAATGTTCCGGGTTTGGTCTCGGCGTAGGCAGCGCGGCTGGAATCTTGAAGCTCTCTAAAAGGAAAAGAAGCTTTTCTGGATCACCGATCAGCGAAAATTCTATCTCAACGCAAAAGAAAGGAAAGGGAATGGCGCTTGACGTCAACTGATAAGGACCGTACTGAGTGCATTATTATTTTAACATTCGGCAAAAGCAAGTCAAACCATACCCTCCCATTGAGCTGGCAACTTGAGAGACAGAAAGGGTCTGAGAACGCGCAATCCAACAACCGAGTGAAGAGAGTTTTCTAGCTAGGGGGAATCGAGTCGTTGGTTCGTCATACGAAAAATCCCGCGCGACTTTTTTCGTCGATTGCATTTCAGAGACAACATTGAGGCTAATAGCTGTAGCTTCGAGACTAACGGTCTTGTAGCTCAAGTTCCGAATCCTCTTTTTTCCTTTCTTTTCCCTCTGACATCAAGCATTGAACTACATTCCCAACACTTCGAGCTCCCCTCGTATGAAATTTTTACGAGTCGAGTCGCTGTCTCCTCCGACACAGCTCGAATCCTCCTTTTGAACTTGCAATTGTTGGAAAAGCTCGTCTCCGTAACTAGTAAAACCGCGCAAACCCACAAAGCAACCTGCGGCTCGCCTGACCTATTTTTAATGCATTCATATGATCGTCCGACTGTCCCTGCTTAGCTGTGAGGTATGATGCAAAAAGCCCTGGTGTTGATGTTGGTTTAGCGGCATTGCATTGTAGTTTGCGAAGCTAGTGCCGGTGCTAGTGCCTAAAAAGCTGCGAGGGCTGGCAGTGGGCGGCCCGTTAGAAGTTGTGTTTAGCCGCCTTCGGTTTCGCAAATTCTTTCGGTATTGCTCATGTGTTCACTCAGATCTCTTAGCGTATTGTTTCGCAGGGCTGTAATCCGAAACAGAAAAAGCAGCCTCGACGTCAGATTTCCAAATGCGACGAACTGCGCTTTGGTGTTTTATATATCTTTTTTTTTTTTTCTAGAAAGATATCTTTTCTAAAAAGGGGACTCGATTACAAAAGCGGTCGTACAACATTTACTTGGCGATACGATCAGGCAGTTCAGGCAAATTTGCCTGATATTATCGCTAGTAGTATAGAGGCTTGGTAGAGACAATAAAGTCGATATATAATCCTAATTTAAAAAAAAAGACGGGCTGGGGAGAAAGCGACCGTAGTAGTGGGAAAACTAGCGAAGCATTCCCAATATACATGTTCATGCGTGAGGCAACAGGGCAGGCAAGGGGCATTGCTGGCAACACAAGCGCAAAGCTCCCGATCAAGCGCAAAACTTTTTTGAAAGTCCGCCGCAAGTGAAGCGGCGAAGCTGCGATAGACGAAACAACTACGGTCAGTATTTAGGTTGGTTTACTTGTGCTATGCAAAATCTTCGCATTGAGAGGGAGGTATTTGTTTTCTTATGCGGGCTGAGCTTCTAGCTAGCTTTCGACTGCGCTTCCACAAACAAACAAGTAGCGGACGACGTTGCAGGCTCAGCTATGAAAGAACAGGTCACCAGACCTCTCATATACACTTGACGTATTATACGGCTATGGAAAGAATGCTACGATGCAATAGTTCGTTGTTTTGCTTGGTTAACGATATTAAGCTCCGCCGAAGTCATAATGCACAGGAAGGCTTGCAATTGCAAACTGAGCTGTTCGGGCAGCGTCTCTGATTTTACGCCAAACGTGCGAAGTATAGCGTTTGAAAAAAAAAAAAAAAAAAAAAAATGAAAGATAGTGCAAACGTCAATTGCTCCTTCATTACACAGGATTACCCTGTGCAACGCAAGATAATGATAGTGTAACGATGTATCCAATTAAAACGAAACTGGAGCATCATGCTTGCATATCAAAAAATGCGACGCGAATAAAGAACGAGTATAAATTCTGCTATATTATGAGATAAATTGACAATTCGAAAATTAGCGATCATGACATAGAGTACAAGGAGCTTAAGCTTCATGGTCATAAGGAACCAATTTTTTTTTCCCCTAGAATAAAACGAATAGAGAAGATAAATTGAGACGGAAGAATTTTGGAGCTCCTTTCATGCCACGCAGCTGTATCTGTGCATTGCTGTTATCGCGTCTGGAGTATCGCAGCTTTAGCCCTCGATGAGAGAAAAAGAAAAAAAAAAAAAATTGATAGACTGTTACACTTTCTACAGCCCTACGGATTTGATACATAATGCGGAGGAAAATTTTTTTCTGCGGTATCGTCCCAAGTCGATGCATATTTGTGTCACGAGGGCAACGGCGTAGATATATTAGACGCCGCTCAATGAATGGCAAAAAAAGAACGACCGACTCGACTACGTGCAGAGCGAGCGATATGCAGCGGTGTCAAACGTCTTTAACAATGGATATCGTACGATGGGTGACGAACGAAAGCCACGGCCACGTTGAACTGCTTTTTCGAGATTTTCTTTTTTAGAATTGAGATATTCAGATTTGTTTAAAAAGAGAGATGTATACCTCATGAAATCAGAAGTATTCACAAGTATCTCTTCAAACGCAAAACGAAGCGATATTCCGTATTCCATTAGTTTTGATATTCAAATAAAAACTGTATCTCAATTTTTCATTCGATCTTTCGTCGAAAAAAAATTTTTTTTTTTTTTCGCTGCACCCCTCGTTGTCGTTGCATGGGTGTTCCGGATTCCGAACAAGTCTCGTGCTCGTGCTCGTGTGTTGTAAAACAAACCACACAGCTATACCAAACATTCGTTTTAAGGCGAAAGCGACATGTTTATGCAAAATTATATCAACTCACATACTTCAGTAGCTAACACTCCACATAAATTTCCAACCGAAAGAAAAACGAACTAAAAAAGAGAAAAGAAACCCTGCAGGGCCAACCGGGCAAATCAACGTCGGCCAGTAAACAACGGCCAACAGCGGGCGGCCGAAGGAAGATTGACAAAAGATAACCATGAGGGAAAGAGGGGTGCTTGTTGATCTCGTACACGTCAATCACATTCCTTAAAAGAACGTCTCCCTTTGGTTTTTAGTTGCGATCTTCCCGAAGATCCAAAAGTGGTAAGTAAGCACGGTAAGATAGTATTCGTCCCAATCCCACTCAACTCGCTTCGTCGAGAGCTCTGCGCTGTTCACCCACGGATAACAGTAACTGTTACCGTGGAAATACAATAATCACGAGCCAAAAAAGAAAGAAATCAAGAGGAAGAGCTTGCGAAAGCTGCTAAGCCCTCGAAAGCCCTATCCCTCCTTTGCTCTCTTGCTTCTCCAAAACTGTAATATGTAGATCGAGCTTATCGGAGGCAAAAAATGTACGATAGGGCAATTCGGCCCCTTAAATAAAAAAAATAAAAAAAAACCAAAAGGGCATTCATTCGTACTCTCTTGCCAGTGAGTTTCGAATTATCTCGTTCCTCGTAAGGCAAATTAAGGCAAAAAAAGAGGATTGCACAGATAATACACCAAACGCCTAAAATTCTTATATATCTCATAATCGTATAATCGTATAAAAAAGAAAGAAAGAAAGAAGGGAAAAAAAGTGCGATAGTAGTTGTAATCTTCGGTATATAACCGAATCCCTGAAAATTTAGCATTTCTTAAGAAAAAGCACATCGTCGTCATAGCGCAGCTAAAAAAAGACAGAAGGGGATCCCCAGTACATTACAGTTTACATATGTAATGCTGTAAATGTGCGTCTTTTTTGCAGCACAGCACAAAAAAAAGCTACTTACCCCAAAAACCACACAACGGTAAAATACCTGCGTGCTGTAAGATGGGCACGAGTTCTCTTACACAACTGAGGAACTGCACCTAGGTAAGGTAGGGACAAGCTTTTTTTTCGCAAAAAGTCCTGCTGTGTAGGAAAAAGAAAGTGTCTAATAACTGCGGGGAGCACAACAAAAGCTGCCAGTAAGAATATTAGACTGGCGAGCATCCATTCCAGAGAAGTCAAAAAACTAGAGCTAGCAGAACAAGTGCTAGTAGTTAATAAATGCGTGCTTGATCCACGGCGACGCATTGGTTGGGTTGGACATTCTCTTTCTCTCTCGGTTAAACATCTTACCGGTATCAGCCGACCCGACACGAGATTTCGTGTAAGATAAAAGACATTCTCACCGCCAGATCCAAGATATCCCTATTGTTTTAACGTGTGCGGATTTTTAGAGCTCACTACAAAAAAGAGGCGCCTTGTTCTGGGAGCTATTGACGAAATTTCCAATAATATCAAATACAAATATTTGACTACTAAAAGTAAACAGTTTGCCCAATAGAGTGATAAAATGAACCAAGGAGGGGCGATGTGCAGTAGCGTGTGTCTAAAATTTGATAGTGTGATTGGGGTTCGGAGTTGGATAATGGGGAGAGAAAAACCGTACGAGAGGATTCGAGCATGTTCAGTGGGGTTAAAGAGGCATCTGCTTAGGTAGGCTATTTTGATATTATTTATTATCTTGGCTTTGCTTTCTTTCTTTTTGAGATTTGATGGCTTCCTATTAGACTTTGGCGGGGAAGAGGGAAAGGGGTGCCAAAAGGGCCCAAAAACCTGTAACCGGCTGTAGATTGTACGAAATGATCAGAAGAGATATCTGCAAGTCGACTGCATCATGCAGAAAAGGAGCTCGTCTAAATACCGGGGGGATATAAGAAGTAGTAAGGTAAAGTCGGTAAGTAGAAGTGGGAATTAATCACTTGTTTTTTTAATTTCGGCTCGTCTCTCTTTCGATTCGCAAACTGAATCAAGATGGCGAAATGAGGGGGAAAAGTTGAACAAGCGAACCGTTGAGGTTTCTTGAACAGCTAAAAAGGTTTCAATCGGAAAAAAATGGGACTTCAGCGAGAAGGAAAGGAAAGACCTTGAGGCTTCCCTTGGCTTTTGATGATCTCGCGATATTCTTACATGCCAATTCAAGGCATTTCCCCAAGCTTTTTCCAAGACGCGAACCCCTCTCTCATTACCAGCAAGTCCTGGACTGTATAGTGTTCGGTGTTTTTTAGTTCCGAGAGTAAAACTTTAAACTCCCGATGAATATTCGTCGTATTGTCATGCTCATGCCTGGCTTTCTCTAGTAATCGATGGCGTGTTGTCGTTTCACTGTGAAATGTCCCGGCCGGCCAGCCGGCAGGTAATAATAGTAAACGGGGTAGCTGAATTTATGCTCACCATGAGCGAAACGAGGACAGGAATAGTAACATAACCTTGATCATGCCATGAGATTTTTAGCAAGTATGTCGTGAACATGTATTAATAAATATTAAATACCTAGGTACACAGAATGAAAGGATATTCGCTGTTTGTTGTGTTCCCGACGTCACCAAACGTGGAGAATGTTGCGGTTTCAGAAGGAGTAGTGAGCTGAAGAGATACTCTTTGCTGAGAACAAAAAAAAAAAAAAAACGATCACAAGGTAATGGAGATGTGTTGCCTGCAGTTCTACCCTCTCGCAAGGATACTGATACGCAATATTTCCCCTCAATGCTATTGTTGAGTTCGCTGTGGATACCAAGAGAAAACACGGCAGCTTTTTCTTTATTTATTTTAAATATTATCCCAGTGCAAACGAAAAAGATGTTCACGAAGAGAAGGTCGTTGACAATCTCAGCTTTACAGCCTGCAAGGTAGCATCAATGACGTTGTTCTGCTGTGTTTCTAAAGGCCCAAAAACTGCGAATGGAGGATCACTATATCGTTTGATAATTCTCAAAGTGATTCTCCAGAAAAAAAAAAAAAAAAAAAAAAAGAAAAGAGGATAACCATTAAATTCTACAACTGTAACGTCGTAAAAAGGAATTTAAAGGAAGGCGACAAACATCTCGGCGAAAGAGTATTGGCACGGTTCCCAGTCACACAAAGATCTGTCGTGAATCGTGAAAGGAACAGAAAATCTCTTGGTATTCTGGAGAGACCAGGAGTGTTCGGAAAGGTGGCTTTAGAAGGTGGGGTTATAATCAATTACTATTACCATTGGAGCGCTTGTTGCGGACGGGGAAAAAAATAAGTAATACAGAAACATTTTAAACCATGAACTTACTAGACTGTGAATGTGCTCACGCTTGGTGATTTCAGCCGTTCAGCCACAAACCACTACTGGAACCTTTTAAGTAACTTCAATCACATCAGCACGAGCCACAAGCCAGCGGATAAAATTGCCTTTAGGATGGCGCTCTTTGAATATCTTACTGTTTTGTTTTTAATTATTTTTATTCTGTCTGGCAGGGTTTACTTGGACGATCCTATATTTGGAGCGAGATTTCCTCGCGCGTTGACACGGGTAAGACGACCGTCTGTCGGAAAGGCAGTTATCGTTTTGTTGTAAGAGAATATTTGGATCAAAGGGACTCCGGATGCCGAAAGAGTGGTCCGTATATCTCTGTTTTATTTATTTATTTATTTTATTTTATTTTTGATGGATGGAGGGTCTGCAGGAGGAGCGCTCACGCGGACAATTTTAACCTGTGAGAAATCCACCTCAAGGCCCAAGGGCCAAATCCCAAACGGAAAAACACATTAAAAAAAAATAGTATTTTTTTAAATTATTTTTTTCTCTTCCTGTAAAATCCCTTGCCTATCTCCCTGCGATTTTCACTATTTGATGCCCTTAAGGCGGGGGGATTCTCTCACCTTAGCGTGCGCTATCCAAATTTCTGAGCCTATGAACATGCCCCTTTGCTCCTCCCCTATCCTTTTTCCTTACTGGAGGTGTAAATATCAATTTTCTGCCAAATATATTGAAAATAAAGTGGTAGATCGGGATTCGAGTTTCGTAATTTTTAGCGTGAGAATATCCTTTTTCTGAAGGAGCACCCCTTTTATCGAAACAATTACTTAAGAGAGAAGCGAAGCTAGCGTTTGAAGAGGGAAAGTGCACACTTCAGCAATAGCAGCCAGTGTTAGCAGCTACGGCTACTTCTTTGCGTGATGTATTAAATCAGTTGAGCGTTTTTCTCGTTGAAAATTTCCGTCCTCTCTCTATAAAAGACATTGCGATTTGGGCGTGTGGGAACGTTGGCCGTGTTTCCATTCAGTCCAGATGCCGGAAATAAGAGGGTAAAAAGCCTAGGCAAGGACAACAAGTCAAGCACTCAATGAAATATATTTTAAAGGATGTATGGTCAGCTTCGACTTATTTCACCACAAAGCAACGCGCAGGATCCGGGTAAGGAAAAAGGTTTGAATGGCCCCATCCGTCCAATACGTGAAAATACGTGAGAATAATACGCTTAGGTCCGTTTCGTCCTTTTCTGCCCTCATGTCCCCATGCACCAGCAGCAGTAACAAAAGAAATGCCAATATGTATTTCCCCAGATAACTTGCGGCCTGGCGTCCAGTGAGCGTCTAACTGAAGGGTATTTTGGTTGCTTTTCCTCGCTTTGCTTTTGGTCGGACTTGCTGCAAGGTGTGTAAATTTTGCTTTTTAGGACTTTCTTCTGCTGCTGCTTGCTCTTGTTGCAATTGCTTGTTGCTTTTTCTTCCAGACCCGTCTGTCTCGCCTTTCTTTCTTTTTTCTTTTTCTGTTCACTCTTCCCCCTTCATCTTCTTTCTCTTGAAGATACAGACAAAGGATGTAAAATGGATGTCGCCCGCTGCAGACTTGATCCCTGGGCTCTGGGCAAAAAAGGTACAAGCCCGGTACATGCATCTGGAGTAACATGTATCACTCGCATGGAACTCTGAATGGAAGGGAAAGAAGAGAAAGAGAAAAGAGAAAAAAGAAAAGAAAGAAAATTACCAATTAACGTACCGGAAGTAGCTCGCTGTATTTATTTTTTACCTCTAGGAGTCTGGTGTTGGAATTTATTAATTATTGAGATTTTTTTTTTTTTCAATTGTGTTTTGGGTTGCTTTTCTTTTTTTTTTTTTTTTTTTTGCCTCTCTAAGGAAATAAAATTTGGGAGGGGAGAAAATTTTTATTCCGAGGTGGTAAGGTAATAATAATAATAATAATAATAATAATAATAATAATATTCTCTTCTTCCTCTCACTTTCTCGCTTTGTTCCTCGGGACATTCCTGTGAAAAGAAAGAAAATATATATTATTTTTATTCTTTGTCCCTGCGGCTACTAATTATTATTATTATTATTATTATTATAAACATTTCTCCCCACTAGTTTCTATCGCCAGAAAAGAATAATATATTTTCGAATATATCCTCTTCCTTCTCTATTCTCTTATTGCTACTTATTCATTCCTCATCATCTACGAGATTCTTCTTCCTCTTTCACTAATTCAAAAAAAAAAAAAAAACCGTTTCGTTTTGGTTATAAAAGGATTAAGGATATTATACTTATTCCTATTCTATTCCAATTCGGCCTTCTTTCGTCCTCTAATTATTTTTTTATTCCTTTCCGTATTCCATCGCAGTCCAGTCCGGTTCAGTCCAATCCTTCCTTTCTTGGGGCTTCTACTTAGAAAAGACACACAGCAAGGGTCCTATCTACTATATTATTATTACTCCCTCTATTCACGCAAAGTCCCCCCCTACAGCTTGTCAATCAGTCAATCAAACTATCAATCTATCTACGTCCCCCCTGCGCAGGCTTACCACGCTGCTATTATCAGAAAGCAGAATCCGAACACGGGACAAAAAAAATATTAGGGTAAGTGAGGTAACAGCTTTCCCTTTCGGCTTGTGCACACTATTTATTTATTTTATCCTATTATTTTTTTTCCCCGGTATATCCTCTTCCATTCCAAGCCCCCCGACGTAAACCCCAGCAAGAGTTAAATATATATAATAAAAAAATATAATAAAAAAAATATATTAAAATCACATATTACGAGGTTCGTGCTATTTGCACGGGATTTTTCTTTTCTTCTTCTTGGTTGAGTCCTGCTTTTTTACCCTGTAACAAAGTATAACATCATGGGCTGTCTCAGTCGTATTTAATTGTGCCCTGCCTTGGACGTTTCCCTTTTTTTTTTTTTTTTTTTTTTTTTTCACTACAGCCCTTATTTTATTCATTTATTTATTTCCCTCTTCCTAGATCTAACATTAAAAAAAACCTCTCACAGCCCTATCCGCTTTTCCAAAACGCCATTATCATATAAATAACGAAGCGATCTTCCTGCTTTTACTATCTGAGAAAAAGCGAAAATTATATATATATATATATAACGAAAGGGTTGTTCCTTTAACAACAACAAAACGCAACCATCCAGCACAACTCCTTTTAACATTCAGGCATCAAGCCAGAGCGCGTGCTTTTTAAACCAACTAGCCAACACATATTTTAACCCTACCCTCCGCACTTTACGGGAACTGCCTCGAAACTACTGCCACGTTTGGGGATAATACATCGATTAACCTATATTTATCTATCTCTTTTTTATCTTACTTGACAGTTTGTGGAATTGAGCAACGGTCCCTTCCACATCTAGAAACAATCGCCATCCCTTTCTTTACTACAAAAAGCCCCCCAAGTCGGGCCAAGTCGGGCCAAGTCGACCATTACACAGACAAGAACACAAGAAACAGGGTCTACGGCGCTGAAAGCGACTTTCGATAAATAAACTACGACTCGTTCCGGCCGACCCTTTCTAAAACCATTCACTCGGTTCCTTTCAAACGCTGCCTATACATCGCCAAGTTTTCTTTTTATAATATAACAAATCCATACTACACTGTCATCGCTCCTCCTTCTCTCCATAAGGAGTCAATCCTCTTCTCTATCCCCGCTTCTCTTTTTGTTATTTTCTTAAATAAACAAACCATTCCACCCCCTCCCTTCTTCCACGGTGACGATGAGTTTAGAATTATAGCCCTAATTGCGTCTCGAACTTTCGGTTTGAGAACCATTTCGCTTTCGATCTACGTTTTTCTTTATCCCACTTCTCGTTTACTCCGTCATAACGTAATCAATTGCGTTAGATCTCTATCACTTTTTGTTTTGGCACCTAACCCGCTTTAAGATCTCAATACTCTTTTCATTCCTCTATTTTTCCCCCACCTTTATTATACTCCTCTTCTCTTTTTTGTTCTTCCCAAGGAAAGAACTAAAAAAGGAAACTTCCTTTGTCTTTCTAAATACTCTTTTCATTACCGTAATGGCATTCCAGTCGAACCGAAGCGAAATGTCCTCAGAGCAACCTCGTTATCAACCATGACACCATGCGCACGACCTCTGACTGCGACGACGAACTCGTTACCGAACCTGACGAGCCTCCGGAACAAAAGAGGCTCACTCGTACTTCAAGCAAAAACGGGTTCAAGAAGCATGTCGTGGCCAAAATGAGCAAAGGCGAGTCTCTTCTGACCATGGCGATCCTTTCCGATTCCGATTCAGCGGCTACCGCCGACTGCCACGGTGTTCCCAAGAGGGGTTTTCCACTGCGTCCACCATGAGCACCGGAAGCCTCCCTTCCGTCGCCGAGCTGACGAGCGATGGTGGCTTCACCAGCCCTTCAAGGACGAACTCGCCCAGCCCTCCTCTTCCCAGAACGCTCGCTTTCCAACTTCCCCGTCCTGCTGTCCCTAAACAGGCTCTCGTAGCAATCAAAGGCCACGATGAGGACGCGAGTGAAGAAAGGAACGCCGAGCTTCAGAAGGCTGACCACGATGCCGTCGTTGCCGCTCTTGGAAGAAAAAGGTGCATCTCCTTTGCTTGTAACAACTCAACCCAAGAGCAAGCCGAAGGAAGCAGCACAACCACCAAAACCCGAGCCGAAATCATTGCACCGTCGCGAGGAAATGTCTTCTCAAATTCGCCTGCGACCAGAAGCCGAGAAGCTAAAGCATGCCAAATTGCAATCCCTCCACCACCGCAGCCTCGAACCCCGAGCCATCGCCGCTCCAACAATCACGTTGACGAGAAGGGCCTTCGCTCTCCCCAAGCCGCCCACCACAAGTTCCACGAATTTGCGTCTTCTGTTGGCCCCGAGGCCGAGTCTTGGATGCATGCTCCTAAGCGCAACACCGGTCTCATGAAGGTTGACTGCCTTCTTGAAAAGGAGCGCAACATCCAGAAGCTTAGCCGCGAAGTTGACGATGAGGTTGCTCTCGAGGAAGAACTCGAAGATGAGGAAGACGACTTGGACGTCAGTGATGGTGGTTATGAGGAAGACGATGAGGAGGAAGATGATGATTATGAAGCCTGGACCGATTCCGATGAGGATAATAATGAAGGTGACAACGATGACGACGGCGAGGATGATGATGAGGAGGACGACAATGAAGATGACGACGACGACGACGAGGATGTCGATGAGGTTGATGGACTTTTCGTTCAGACCCCTTCACTATTCTGAAATCGAAAACCGCCCGTTGTCTACCCGTACCAGCTCGGAATCTTCGCTTGCTTCTCACCTCGCTAACAAGGTCGGCCCTGCCATCCCTCACCCCAGTGCTAGGTCTATGACTCCTGAGCTCCCGACAGCACTGACTTTGTTCCGGGAACCTTCGACGAAGATAAGGCTCTCGAGGATGCCTATAAGTCTTGCATGGAACAACGCAAGGCCGCCAAGAAGATTATCACTCCTCAGGATATTGACCCCAGCTTCCCGACTTCCGAGCCCGAAGACGAAGATGACGAGGAAGCCGGTAGCGGAAAGGGTGGCTGTGAGATGTGGATGAAGAAGTCCAGCCGCGTCGTAGGTCTCCTACCAGGTCCCGGAAGAATAGCACCTCCGAGTCCGTCCAGAACTCCCCCGAAGGCATTATTCACCTGCTCCGATCCGCCGCAAGACCAACCAGTCTACTCGTGCATTATCTCCGGCTCCGATGTCTCATCGTCCTTCCAACGTGGACGCCACTCCCGTCGCTGCTCGCAATGTCTCCCAGAATCGCATCCAATTCGATTTTGCCTCCAAGCGTCCGATGATTCCTCGCACCAAGTCTCTCCCGCGCCCAGGCTTTCATAGCGGCTTCCGCAAGCGCTCTACCCAGGGTGTAACTATAGCCACTTCCCCTAAGCAGGCGAAAATCCCTATCCGCCCTCGCGGTGCCATTGACATCGTCAAGGGTTTGGAGAAGAAACGCATGCGAAGGCAAGAGAGAGCTAACGCCAAGAACATGAAAAAGGAGTGGAAAGCTGAAGCCGGCGAAGGCGTCGAGAAGATGCGCGAGCTCGGTCTCCTGAACAAGGAGCGCAACGCCGGATGCAAAGAAGCCCCCGGTGCCAAATGGGTCATCTCGATCTAATCACTTTCTGTTCAACTCTTTCTTTTTTCCCTTTGCGAACAATCTCTTTACAAATTTCCTTTGTTTCTTGATGATGAATCTCACGAACTTATGAGGATAGAACAGCCCTTGAGTTTCTGACTTTCCTATAAATTACTGTATTATCTCTCTTGTTTCATTAGGTAGCAGCACTTTGTCCTTCCAGCGTCCTTTTCTTCTTCTCCCTTGTACTTGTATTATTCTATTTTCCCGCGTTTTTCTTTTACAACAGGCGTTACCTTTTTTTCGGGGTACTCGGAAGCTTGTGACTTCAGCATCATATACATTCACATCACAGCAAGACGATACTTACGTATTTCTATTTTTCACTATCATACTTCTTTTTAATATTGGCTCCTTTTTTCTTTTCTTTTCACTCGTCACAACGGGAACAGCGATGTAAATAAGGGTTTACGAGAGGCGTTCTTTGTATCTCCCTCCCTTTTCTTTATCTTTATAGAAATACCCTCGTTAGGAGAACAGGTTAACAGTACATTCGCTTTTTTTCTTTCTTTTTTTTTTTCCAACTTTCATACTTTTTTTTAAGCGTTGGTTTGGGATATTTGGTTGTTCAATGCTTATATACTACTGTTCTGTTTCCTTAGATTACTTGTTATACTTTATTGTAATACTTCCTATTTACATTTTTTTTTTTTCGTTTCTTTTCTATCACAATCTATCAACAATTTCCATAGTCCTTTTTTTTTTTTTTTTTTTTTTTTAATGTTTTTAGTATAGTCTTCGCTTGCTAATAAAAAAAAATGAACTATGAAGGGGAGGTTATTGTCCCGAGGAGGGACTCTCCCTAAAAGATTGATAACTTTTCAAACACAACATCCACTCTTTTGTCTTTCGTATTCGTATGACAGTGACAATTGTTTTTACCTAATTAATTTCGCTTTGAGACGCAAATTTTTTTTTTTTTTTTTTTGCAATATATGAGTGACTTTCGAAGTACTTGCTTGCTTTTTGCTCTCCAACACTTATAGGATCCACATTCCTGGATTTTACTCCCTCCCTTACCATGCAAAGTAAAAAGATTTTTGGTAAAGTCAATGCCTGCCACTTGTCCGCAAGCGTAGGCTCTACCCGTCGCATTGCATTCACTGCATTGGCAACAAAAAAAAAAAAAGTATTTTACTCGTAACGCGTGGGGGTGGAATAATGCTGGTGGACGACGCACAGTAAGTAGTAGAGTGTGCCGTGTGCCGTGCGTGGGAAAAGCAGCGTGGACGGGAATAGGGGAAGCCGGACGGCGCGCCAGCGAAGCACGTAATTTTGCTGCAAGTTTCCCCAACGGCCGCCTGCATTTTACTTACCAACTTTTTGTATGCGCGATTAAACTGGAAGAGGTGGAGATTGAAGCACTCGAAGATAGCGGATAGGGAGAAATAAATGCGAGAGGAAAAGAGGAAAGAGAGGTTTTTTGATACCGAATAGGACGGCCACGTGGAGAGCTCTACATTAAAGAACTCGAGAGAATAAGGGGGGATTAGAACAGATAGGGCGAAAGAAAAGGAGAGATTTAAAAATAAATAAATAAATAAAAAAAAAAATAAAAATTCAAAGGTTGACAAAGGTCGATGCCGGAATCGAACCGGCGTGTCCAGAAGGTTTGAAGGAATGAGATCGAAGCCTCAACATCAAAATCTGACATGCTAACCACTACATCAATCAACCGTGGTTGAAAAGTCGAGATAAAAGGGCGGATTTTTTACTTTATAAAGCTTAGGAGCTATAAAGTTTGACTAGGATGAACTCGTTACAAGGGAGTCATGTGATGTGATATGGTTTCTTGGCATAGGCTTGGATCAATGAGAGCGCTTTGTTTTAGATCGGTTTCGACGGGATTGAGCGAGTTCTTTTTTCTTTGTATATATAATAGTTTATTTATTCTTATGGTTATTCCCATTATTCTCTGTAGTTGAAGCAATGGAGCAGACGTTAAGGGAAGCAAAGGTAAGAGCAAAAATATCATCATTATTGTTATCAATTGTATCCATGTGTTATTTTTTTCTTTGCGTTTGTTTTTCCGAACAAAAGACGTCTTATACAGAGCTAACAGTCATCTAAATAACCGCAACCCCCATAAAAAAGTCTCTAGAGACACAAATCGCATCTCTCGTCTGGGAACAAAAATGGCAGGCAGCGCTGGATAGCTGCATAAGAGTCGTAGACCTGTACATCAAACACGGTCTCAAGCCGCTGGCAACCCCACGAAGCAGAAAGCCCTCGCGACAGGTGTAGAGCTATCATACAGGCCGGCGAGAGCATCAAGAGCTCCGCGATGGGAAAGCAAGTTTAGGAGATGGAGAAGAGGTCCGGAAGATAATGAGCAGCTTATCGATATCTGAGACGGCGAGCACGACGACGAGCACGACGAGCACGACGAGCACGACGAGTAAGACGAGTAAGACGGGGAATGCTGCTGTGGGTATGAGAGGGTCGTTTCTCACGTTTTTTTTTTTCGCACGCTGAGTTTGATATCTGGGCTTCGTCGGAGAGAGGCGACTTAGGAATACGTCACAGCTCAAAGATGTCATGAAGCATGCACTCATTCTTCCCATTCGTTTTAGGTCATCGACACCAGAGAAACCCAAGCAAACCATCATCACTCTCCCAACTCCGACATCAAAGCGGCCTCTCACGAGAAAAGAAGAAATGATACTCTGGAAGTCATCAAAGCTGGGACCACACAAGTTCCCCCTGGGAAGCGATCCCACGGACGATCTCTTCAGCTTGAGCTCGCCGTCGGAGCTATATACGTATGACCACTCTATGCTCCTAATCACTATCTTAGCTCTACGGACATGTAACTCGTTTAATTTTTGTTCTACTGCATACAGTGACCCGAACGGCATGCTCGCCTCTCGGAATCGCAGAGAAGATATTCGACAAGTGGTTACGGATATCGGAGATATGGAAGGGCGAAGAGGCCATGACGCTGGCTTCGGAGCACCACCACTCGACGGTCGATCTGACGCAGGATGTCGTTACGGATTGCAGCGTCGTTGCGTCGTTTAGTGCGGCGCTGGAGAGGGAGATGCGGGGGATTGGCAGCGTACTTGGCATCTTCTTTCTGTCAAATTTTAAGTCCTTTTTTCCATAGCTAACTATATACATACAGGTTCTGAGGGGTAACGTATGGCCTCAACAAGGTGGATTACCCGTCGTGAGCCCGAATGGCAAATATATCATTAAGCTTTGGTTCAATGGATGCTTCAGAAAAGTGCGTTTATTCTCCTTTATATCACCCTCTGCTTCATCCTATAAGGTTTTACCATGGGCTGTTCAATGAAATACCGAGGAATATTTCTTTTTATCTTCTATTTTATTTTCCCTTTTACTCATGCAAATTTTGTTTCTTACTTCTGAAAGGTTGTTATAGATGACTTCCTCCAACGCCAAAGGCCGATTCGAAGGGTAGCCTGTTCGTAACTTCGTCTTCGCATCCGACGTATATCCTTCCCGTCGTACTTGAGAAAGCATACTTAAAAGCCATGGGGGCTATGATTTCCCGGGATCGAACTCGGTACGGATCTGCTGTGCCTCACCGGTTGGATACCCGAGCACCTTTTTCTACAGCCCCAGGACTCCGATTACGGCTGCGATATCATCGACCAAGATCACCTTTGGAATAAAGTTTATAAGAGCTGGGCTACGGCGACGTACTTGTCACGCTGGGCACGGGTAACTTTGTCGGCGGAGGGCTCGTGGCCGAGCACGATTATTCCGTCATCGGGATGAAGGAAATTACGAACCACAAAGGGAAGAAAGAGCGGTGGTGCTGGTAAAGAATCCGTGGAAGGTCGGCGGCGTGTGGAAGAGTTTAACCGCAGGATGACTCCTCCTCGGACGATGAAGATTTCGACGCACCCTCGGAGAGCGTTCTGCGAAGGCATGATAGGTCCGAGGAGTTAGCCGATCCGCCGTCGAAATCTGCGTTCTGGATAGACCTGGCGAACGTTTCCGGTATTTTCAGTCTATTTACTTGAACTGGAACCCCGCGCTCTGCGACACAGGTACGATTGGCACTTTGTTTGGGACCAGAGTCTGCCTCCCAGTCCGTTCCCTTCGCCGTCGCACGGTGCGCCGCAGTATCTATGGAGCGCTCCGGGTTGTTTTGGGCGAATCCGCAGTACCTTGTTAGGAACAAGTCGAAAACGGAAGCCACCGCTTGGATCTTACTATCCAGGCATCTAGTATCAACCTCGAGGCAGAACAAGTAGCAGTAGCAGCGGCAGCGGATGGATCAGGTCGGTTATATTTCCCTATACTATTCGCAGCTGACGGAGGAGGGTATTCCAGAGCTCCGGAATGCTCAAGAGGGGCTCTACGTTAACTCACCGCAGACGCTCCTGCGCTTCAACGTCCTCCGAACACGGCGTATACTGTCGTCGTTTCTTCGCAGGATCTCCTGCCGTTTAACGCAGGGCACACGTTCAGCCTGACAGCGTTTTCCGACGCGCCGATCGATTTCGAACCGGTAGTGGAGCCATACCCGCATACGGTTTCCGTAGCGTCCGCGTGGACGCCCAAAACGGCGGGCGCAGGAAGGAGAGTAAGACGTACGAGAATAATCCGATGTTCAAGCTCACTTTGGACGCGGATAGCTCCGATGTCCTCCTTGGCCTCTCCGTCTTACAAGGTGAAACGAAGCACAAATCTGAAGGCGAATCCGCGTGGAAACGAAGAAGGCCGATGCATCAACTTCTTCGTCGCCGGCAATACACGTCGCGCTATTGCATTCTTCCGGTGGAAGCGTGTATTTTCCATTACGCGGCAGCAGATTCTAGCCGACAGCGGCGACTACCGCCGCCATTTCACGCTGTGTAAAGCCACTTCCGTGCCGCGAGGGTCATACACGATCGTCGCATCGACGTTCCAGCCGAACCAATTATCGCGGTTCGTCCTTGCCGTCGGCGTTTCGACAGCAATACAACGGAACGCTGTCGTGCAGCTCGGCAGCGAAGATTCCGGCCGGCATAAGAAGGTAATCGAAGGAAATTGGGGTGCGCACAAGAAAGTCTCCCGCAAGATAACGGCAGTAGGTTGACGAGCGTCAGTCTCAAGTTCGTCGACGGAGCCGATCAGCTGGTCCGCGTGGGAGTTTGGAGCAGGAGATGATGCGCTGGACGGCCGGCGGATGGAACGAAGACGACGACGATCCGAGGAGTTCGTAGAAGGCGTCGTCAGGTTAGGCGACTTGACTTGAAACCGGAGAGGGAAGTCCGCGGTACGTACGTTGTCGCGGAAAGGATGGTCAGCGAAGATGCAACTCGACCGGAGGCAAGTTTGAGCTGGTTGCTCAGCGATAATCTGATCGAGCTCGACGCTGGAGGATGGGTTGGCGACGCTGATGACTGACGAAACAGCGATCTTCTAATATATATATATATATATATTCGATATTTAATGCTCATCTTTTTTTTTTTTCAAATTTGTCGCCGATATGAAATACCAATTTGCATACTTATACTTCTAAATAAACATTTTCGCTATGTCATCACTTCTGCCGACCATATAAGCTCGATCGTGAAGACAAAATTGGAAGTAGAAATTTCGTTGGAACTTGCTACACACTATATATAGCAAAAGGTATATGATACGGTTAGAAGCTATGTGTATACGTTTACCACTTGAGCGTCTCTATATGTAAGCACTTAGAGAGAATCATCGCTTTCGAAAGACCGGTTTTAACCGTCTCAGGCGTCTACTTTGGGCCATGGGGCCATGGGTGTTGGATCAGCTTATTTTATAATACAAATTGAGCCCTGGACTTTCGAATGACCTTCGGCGTCTACATCCGTCAATTGTGACGAACAGGCGAGTTGGAAGTTCTCCTCTTTCTTTTTGTCTTCTCTTGTTTTGTTTTTTTTTTTTCTTTTTCTTCACGGTCAATACCACCTTGACTTTTTTTTTTTTTATAGAAAAAAAAAAACTACTAAACAAACCAAGCACAAAAAAAAAAGTGCACCCAATTTAATCTCGGTGCCAGAGCCGCCTGCAAGCATTTATTTTTTTGGTGCGGAGCACCGGCCTGCTTGCAAGCACCAAATTCATCTCTAGACCCTACCTGCCTCTCTTAACAGTTTGTTTATACGTATACGTAGAAGGACGTGGAAATATTCCAATTATACTCAAGTACTTTTCGTTAATAACGGCAGTCTTCCTGTCGGGACTTTAGACTTCCACATAGCCGCCCTTGAGATTTCAATCACCCCAAAAACCGAACGGCAATCGTATCTTAATTAGCTCTCCCTGCTTCGGCATACCTTCAGGGCCATAACTAAAGATGCACGACAAAAAATTGATTTTTGATAGGCTAACCTCATAAAGGCTATTTATTAGCTGGTGTCCCAATGAAACGAAAGAAAGATAAGAATACTAACCGTGGAATTGTGATGGATCATTTACCCTCCGGGCAATAGTCTCATCTCCGATACCTTTTTCCACTTGGTTCTGGGGGAGGAAGCGTTGTGGAAGTAGACAAATCTTCCGCTTGCTCCATATTTGAATAAAGGAATAGAAGATTGCATTAGAAGAGATGGAGAAAGTATAAAGACAAGGAAGACGCTCTTGAGGCGGTGCAGGATATTCAGCACGCCCGTTTTAGTGTTTGATATCAGTCTCCTGGCGGCGTTATCCTTGACGCGCAGACGAACTCCTTCCGCACTTCGAGTATTGACGTGCTCGATCCTGGTGTTGACGGCTTCTCGAGTAAAGGTTTCCGGCATTCTTGTAGACAACGATACCAGGGCAGACCTTGGTGACGTTGTAGACGATCCCGGTCTTTCCGTGGTAGACCTTGTCGTATTCGTCTTGAGAAGGGATATCGAGAAGGAAGGGAAATATTGAGCGTGATATTATGAGGAAAACTGAAATAATGATTATTATTAAGACGTGAGCTGATTTGAGAATTGAGAATGAGAAAAAAAAGGAAAAAAAAAGATCTTTATATATATATCTTCATATAAATTTAAAAGTTTGGTAAGCTTGTTAAACTTAACATTATTAACGGAATCCTTCTATATTAAATAAATAGTAATAATAATATATAAATATTAATTCATATTACAATAATCTTAATTTATCTTGTATAGTGCGTATGTATAATATATATTGTTGTATCATTAATACTTATTCATCGTGTCTTTACTGGGATGAGGCTCTCGTGAGGTAGTTGGTACATCAATACTAACTATTCTTAAAATGGGACAATTTTTTCTTTAAGTAAGTAATTTCTTAATCAGAAGCTCTCTCTCTCTCTCTCTCTCTCTCTCTCTTTTACCCCAATCGCTGGATTGTTTACCACTTTTTTTTTTTTCACTTTTTTTTTTTTCGGCGGGTTCCGTCCATGAGATGCTTAAATCCTTATAAAAGCCTCTTACGCACAGCACATGCAGCAGCAGGTATATACTATACTATAACTTACTTACTCTAGCTTAGAACATACATAAGCGTTTCTTCTTCTTGCGCTAAGGAAAATCTCGACACTTTGACTGGACTTGTCCTTTTTAAATTTTTAAATTTTTAAATTTTTTTTTTTTTGCTTATCGCTAGTATTTTTAACAAGGTGTGAGGACGATTCCAGAAGATCTATCTATTCATATATTCGGGGACTCGGAGTTGCAAGAGAAGAAAGAAGCTTTTAAAGATCCGATCCCCGCAATCTGCATTCGGCAGTGTTCCAGAAGCTTGTTTAAATTATTTATATATTTATATATTATAATATCATCAAAGCTAACATCTAGAACAGTAGCCCCCACCGCCGAAGCTCTCTTCTTTTACATAGAACTCAAAATCCACTCCACAGTATAAAAAAAAAAAAAAAAAAAAAAAACTCCCCCTAAATATATATATATATAACACAAAACAATAATTCGAAAAACATCACAGCTCGGGACATCCGTGCGTCAAGCGAAGCTGCGCAGCTGCGCTCGAAGAACCGCACGGCCCGCGAGACCCGCGACCTCGTCCACGAGATTTCGCTCCTGCTGCGGTCGACGTCCTCGCGCCACGCTCGTCACGCAGACGGCGGTCAAGACGAGACGCCGCTGGGTGCGACGTACGACGTCGAGGAGGTCGTTACCAAGTGCGTCCTCGTACCGATCCTGAGGAGCGGGTTGGCATGGTTGAAGGAACAGCTCTTCTTTTCAACTTTTGGTTTTTCGCTTGTTTATTACATTACAGTAGGAGAAGTCATGTATATAACATGTATAACCTTCTTAGGAGGTGGAATAATAATTCAGATATTCGTATAACTAACGAATTACTTTTGTCTGATATACGTAATATATAGCATTCACGACCGTGCTCCCCTCCGCCGTCCCGTCCACCACCTCGCCTCTTCCGCGAAAAAAGTAACGCTCTCGCCCGTCGAATACTACAACAACCTCCCGTCGCACAGAACGCCCCGGCGGACATTGCGTTCATCCTCGATCCCGTCATCGCCACGGGGGGCACGGCCGAAGCCGCGATTCCACGCTTAAGGAGTGGGCGTCAAGGGATCGTCGTGGTTAGCGTGCTAGCCGCCAAGCTGGCGTGGAGAGGGCCGCGAACGAGTGCCGAGGTACGCACGTTTACCTCGCGCATGGACGACTCGACGAACGAAAGGCAATGATACTTCCGGATGGGTGATATTGGGATAGGCTGTTCCTTACTGTCGGGAAGTAAAAAGAATAAAGGAAATAGAAGTGAAAAACGGTCTGGCGGAATGAGGATAGACGTTCCTTTTTTGGTTTCTCTTGTTTGTACTCTGTTTTGTTAAGTAGAGAAATAAATAAAAAAGATCATTGAACTATAAGCATCTTCTTGGATTTACGAGTAAATTAATATTGACTGTTGATTCGTGACCTCGAACATCCCGAAAGCTACAAGCTTGATAGAGACCATGTTTCAAAAGAACCTTCGATTCACGTTGAAACCCCGCTAAAATTTACCCATCTATTATTATTACAAGAAACGGAAAACGTTATCCATTCTTCAATCAAAAGCAGAAAAACCTCCAACCCTGAAAAATAATTCAAACGAACCCGACATGAGCTCGCCGTACCTGTCGTCTCTAGTCCACGCATGCCAAGACGATCACCAACCTACAGCAAGTACGGGTATACCGCCACCCAACCCGCCGTTCAGCGCCGTTACGTACTAGGCCGCGGGTCGGACCGAGACACGGACGAAGACTGCAGCGGATCCAGCGGAGCGCGAGCAAGAACATGGACGCGCAGGCTGCGTTTGAGGCGGCCCGATTCGGCAAACAACGATTGACTCACTTGGACGGACGGCGGGCGAACCTAGGCAATCGGTACGGTAAGAAATGAAATACTTATTAAATTCCGACAAAGTAAACAAAATCTCCTAGAAGTTACGTTCTGTATAACAGAAAGCTAATTAGTGGAAGTTTTTTTTTTTTGTATAATAGATGAACACCGCTTCATCGTCAAAAGCGTACAGCGCGCCACGGATACCGTCCGGTCGATACAGCTCGTCCCTAGCCCCTTTGGAACGAGGTTACTTTCAAGTACTCCTCTGGACAATCACATTCTAATATTAACGTATTCACGATAAATTTCTGATTTCATACCTTTTTCTCTCGTAGTACGAACCCGGCCAATGGATAGACCTATACGTCCCGGCGTACCGAAACCGGGAGGATTCACGATCACATCGTGGCCTGATCCGCGCTCACGGGAGGAAGGGATATCACCGGCCATCTCGCTGCGATCCAGCGTTCACGACTAACCCCGGCAGAATGGCTCTGGCAGGAGCAAGAGCAAGGAATAGCGGGAACGAGCGTCAGGTCCGGGTCGGGGCAGTTTTACGTACCCCCCGAAATTCAACGGCGGGAAAGGGACAGGATCACGGACGTGATATTTGTGTGTGGAGGAGTAGGTGATAAGTACGCATAAAAAACGCTCTCCCTCTCTATTCTCATTATTACCGTGGTGCTAAAATACAAAATCCGCTACGATGTAAAAGCCCGTTCATGTCAATGCTACAATACATGTTCCACGAATCCATCCTATCTCCCAAATCCTCCAAATTCCAAAACGTAAGCCTGAGTACTCCTCCGGAGCAACAAAGGCCGCAACATACTATTCCTCCGCGACCTCGAACGGATGCTGCAGTCGATATCGCCGTCCGTTCAACTAAATATCGCCTTTTCCTCACGAGACGAAGGAGCTTGTGGCATAGACGAGGAAGCGTAGAGTTGAAGTACAGGCGCATACAGCTTTCCGATATCCTGCGAAGGTTGATGAAGAAGCGTAGGAGTACGCTTGTTTATATATGCGGGCCGCAGGGGATGGACATGAGCTGTGAGATGGGCAGAGGAATCCGGACGGATGATGAGAATACTGTACTAGAATGGTGGTAAACAAGAGGTTCATTTTCGTTGGATAGAGCTGTAAAAAGTAACAAAAGAAAGTTTGAAATGCAGCGCCGAGGTGCCTTTGCATTCTTTAGGTCAGTAAATATTACAGCTCTCAAATTCACATTAAAAAAAAAAAACTCTTCAGATTACACAAGCAGCAATACGATGCCACATATATATATACTCATCTTCTGCTTCTACTTCTCTCCCTTGAAGCACTCCTCCACAACCTCACCCTCTTTCAATGCCTCAGCGGCCAGCCTGCACTCCTCCGCGTGCTTCCCTGCATCTGCAGCGCCTCGCTGAATTTGTCCTATCCAGTCCGGAATCGGAATCTTCGAGTTCTCCTTGTAGTCGTAGACAACGATATCCTCTTCAACCCTCGCCGCAATCCGCTGGGCTCTCGGACATTACTACGGCGTCAAAGTGAAGCTCTCTTTACCCATGCCGCTGATTTATGAACGACGGTGACCTATCTGCCATGTTACGGGCTATAAAGAAAAAAATAAAACAGTTTTATGAATTCAGTCATGCGTAGAGAGCGTTTTATTAGTAAATCTTCTATTTTCTTTCCTAAGGGGGGTACAGCTTAGAACCATACGAATTTGTAATCGAGCTTTATGCTGCTTCATTATAATCCGATGTGGCGAGGTGTCATGAGCCCTTCCAGGCTTGCATGTTTTTAGGGTCGTCGAGCTTCGCGATTCATGAGGGTGTTTACCCTTCCGGATTCCGCCCAGCGGGAATATACGACGTTGTTTACGTGCCCTTTTTAAACGAGGTATGATTTTGAGCTCTAGCATTGAAAGGTATGTCTGAGGAGAGAAATATCGTAACTAACCCTGGAAAGCATTAGATGGATATCGTCAAAATTCAAGAAATGAGAAGCAAAAAAATATAAGCGCAATTAAAGTAGAAGCAGAACCTACAAATGAATCCTACACCTCATTTCCCCTATAATTTCCTATTTAGCAATCCTCGCAGTTCAATCGACCTCTCTTTCAAGCTTGTCATCCATTCATCCCATCAACGCAAGTAGATAAGATCTCACCATCTTCCCCCACTCAACGCAATGCTTATAAACAACCCCACCCTCCTCCGATCCGTCAGAACCCTCCACCCGACGACGTATCCCCCGCAGTCGCCCGCGAGCTCTTCCAATATCCGCCGCTTCGAGGTTTTCTGGGGAGTGCAACCCCACGTGAGGCAGCTCGCCAGCCGCGTTTCACGTCGCCGAGCCAGCGCGCCGGCAGCGGCCGCGTTTCCTCGCTGGTGTTGAGACGTATCACGGAGAGGGCCGCTCGTGCTTAGAACTTCCGGCTTAGCGGTTGTCTGCTGCAGGAGCGGGTGGTACGGTAAGCGGAACGGTTTAGATATGTGATGCTCCGGCGTAAGGCCATAGCTCTCTTTTTGTAATTTTTGTTTTAAAAAACAAAAAATTTTAAATACATAAATAAAAAAATATATCAATTCCTGAGCTATCGTGATAGTACAGAACTTTTAGCAAATTACAATTGATAAATAATAGGTATGTTAAGGATTGCGTTGAAATTGATGATAATAGGCATGAAGAATTAGTTTTTCAATCATAAAAGAGGTTCAGGAATTACGTTTTGTATATCTTTTACCTCTTCGACATATTTAAGCTTCTTTGGCTACTAAGTTTTGTGGGTCATCGCCCGGCGTATGTGCCGAAACCGAGAGAGACAGAGAGCGAGAGAGAGAGACAGAGAGAGAAGAGAGAGCTCCCCCAAAGCATCGAATAAGAAGTAAAAACGTACCTGCCCTGATAAGCGAAACCTCTCATCACTTTGTACCGCGGTCGAAGGAAGTCATCCCCGCATTTTTCAGCCTTATCGATAAAAAAAACAGAAACTCGGATTATTATTTATAATCTCATTTGACATTTACAACTTGCATCACCAACCGAAACGGCCAACGAAAAGAATCCTCCGTACATCTAACACTCTCACCAAATCCCACCAAATGTAGCCGTCTCTCAACCCGTCCAATTGCTTAACGGAGTACAATCAGCGATGACAAATCCATCCCTCCGCCACGAATAAACGAATCTACAAGGGCTTCTGCACCTCGGAAGTCACCGCTGGGATTCGATTACTTCCGCCCCGACTGCATAAAGCGTTCATGTCGAACTCCAAATAAAAGATGAAGGCGAGATACGGAGAGGATAAAGCGGCGGAGTTCGTGAAGAAGGAGATTGAGGAGCTGTGCGTTGTTATAATCGTGGGCCCCCTGTCTATTTTTTTTTTTTTTTTTGGTGTGGTTATACTAACGATTAAGGAAAAATTATTTTGCAGTATTATTTGAAGAAATACCGGTCATTGAGGAGGAGTTACGATATGCAGGCGACCTACACGCATCGCGGCAGTAGACTTGAGCTCTTATTATGTAGGCTTATGCTTTTGGGGCTAATTGATATAATGGATAGGAAATATCTGGATTTCAAAACCCTAGGTATTCATATCGGTTGTAATCTTGAACAGCATGTTCTTAAATGCTCGATCATAACATTGTTTATTCTATTGAATCTAGTGAGCTGAAAAACAGTGACTTCATTATGCATGACATCGTGAATATATAGAAAATGGAAACAAGTGAATGCAATAAAAAGAAACTAGAAAAAAAAAAAGCCGCTATGATAACAATAATATATACGACGACCCAATAACTCCCCAATAATGTATGCTAAATAAAAAAAATCGCCAAACTAAGAATTACAAAAGGGTATAAAGTGATCACATAAATAAGAATCTCGGAACCTTCCAAGTTCTCGCTTAGTACGGTGGAGATACACAATCCCAAAGGGTGAAAAGGCGTGTGAATATCTTCAGTGTATTTCAATACTCGGTCTTTTTCCTCTGGCATGCATAACGCTCATTTACTCGAGCTCACGCAGAATTGAGTTGTGCCATTAGCACGCGTCTCAACTCGAGGTCATTTTCTCCTTCTCCTTGTCTTTCTCCTTCGCCTGATGCTTTACAGCATACCACGCGCCAAGCTCAAGGCATTCCCCACCCTTGAGCCCGCCTTCCTCAAAGAAGCTCTTCATGACCCTGTACCACCGATCCCACTCGTCTTGCGGTACACGGCCGTTCGCTTCCCGTAGTATCGGCTCTAAACTGCTGAATAAACCCCGCGAAGATTTCGCGAGCTAGATATCTCACCCCCCTCGCGTCCTCAGAGAGTTTCAGAGCCTGCTGTAGCGTTTACTCGAAGATTGTGAGCCCATGGAATCCTGCGACGAGGGAGGCTCCGGAGAACTCAATTCTATCAGCCGTCACGAAAGAGAGGGCATCGTCGTCGACGCTACTGTGTTCGAGTACTGGCGAGCTGCTTTGTGAAATAGTCGCGCTGTGAGCCTTCAGCAGTTCTCCTCCCACGTCGGATCATCGAGCGGTAACGCTAGCCGCTTCTGCAGGACCTGTTTCAGGTG
>AZLU01000218.1:0-71876 GCA_002224055.1 Pezizomycotina sp. ARF18
TAGCTCCGGCTTATTTAAGTAATAATAAATAATAGTTTTAGAACGTTTTAGTCTAGTAAGTTTATATATTTTTTAAATACTATTAGGTAAGAGATTTTATAAAATATCTAACTATTATCTACTAGTTCTTTTATAAGTAAGGTTAAATTTTTTATCTATATAATCTTAGAGCGTAAATAATTTAATATTCTAAGCTTTTATCTTTATTAATTACTAGGGTTTTTATTAGAGTAATAGCTACTTAATTATTCTTCTATAGAGTTAGTAGTTTTATATAATCTTAAATACTAAACTTATATCCTAATAGAGCTAATTTAATTAGATTTTTAGCTATATTACTATCCTCTACTACTTAATTAGCTATAATTATTTCTACTATTATACTTAATATAGTAATAACCTTTTAAAGTACGCTTTTCTACGTAATATACTATTATAGAGGTTTAGGTAAATTCTATTATTAATCTTTTAGAGTAGTAAATAGCTTCTCTAATTAGTATTAGTAAAGCCTTTAGAAAGAAGGTACTTCTATTATATTAATATTAGATTAGGTTATTACTAGATAGCTATACGTATAGTATATTATATCTAGTATTCTTTATTAGAGGATATTTTAGTAATATCTATACTAATTAACTATATAAAGCGAGATTAGGTCTATTCTAGAGCTAAATAAAGATATATTTAATATCCTTTATAGATTTAGAGAGCTTTTTATTAAGTTTAGCTAGATTTTTTTTTTTATATATTTCTTTTCTAGATATAAGCTAGGTATTTTAGAGTTTATATCGCTTTAACGATATTTATACTTAATCTTAGATAATCTTCTTTATATATAGATCTAATCTAATCTTATATATAATTTATTTATCTCTAGTAAGCTTAATTTTAAAAATTTTTAGCCTTATCTAGATTCTTTATTTTATATTTTTTATTAGTACCTTTTTAACTCTTTTAATTAGTTTAAGATTTAATAAAAAAATAATAAATCGTCGATATATACTATAATTATTATATTTTACTAATATATAAGCTCTTATTATTTTTAATTTAATAAGCTTAATTAGAAAGTTATCTAAGGTAAAAGTCTTATATAGTTTTTTATTTAAAGTTTAGGTACTTAGTAAAGGCTATATAAGCTCTTTAGTAAAGAAAAATAATTTTATTACTTAGCTTTTAATATCTATCTAGAATCTTTATATAGACTCTTACTTTTAATAAGATAGAGTTAAGAAACGTAGTCTTAAAGTCTACTTAGTAAATATATAATTATAATAGCTACTATTAGTAGTACCTTATTATCTCTAGGTTAATAACTAGGGTATAGATTTTATATAGTATATACTATACCTCTACTTAAATTTCTTATTACTAGTCTTACTTATATAATCCGTTAGTTTTCTTTATAAATACTAATAATACTATAATTTTAACTAAGTAGTATCTTATCTACTTCTATAAAATCTTATTTTTAGCGAGGCTATAACCTTTACTAATATAGCCTTAAGCTATTTTTCTTTTTTAAATATCTTTATAGCTTTAATAAAGACTTTAGAGCGCCGGTAAAAATATCTTTTATTATCTTTAATATTTTTTAACTCTATTTATAAAGAACTTTTTCTTTCGATAAGTCTATAGATTAATATAAATATAATTTTTAAACTATTATTAAATCTACTAATTCTTATCTTCTTTTTACTATTTAAAGCGCGTTCACCTTTAAAGTTTTTAGTAATTATTTAACTTTAAAAAAACGCTCTCTAAGCTTTATAATTTATTTTAGAATTCTATTTAGAGTTTTTTAGAGGCCTTTTCTACTTTTTAAAAAAAAAATTTCTTATAACTTAGTAAAAATAATTACTTTAAAATAAAAATAATACCTTAGTCTTTTTTAGTAAATTTATTTATCTACCTTAGCTTTTTTAAAAAGTTAGTTTTTATATATTACCTCTAGCTAATTCTATTTATTTTTTAACTAATTTTATCTTTAGTTATATAACTTAAAAGACGTATATTTAATAAGATTAGTTAACTAATCTTTAATATATATATTTTCTTTTTTATTTTATAGTAATTTTCTTTTTTTAAGGTAGATTAATAAAAGGTATCTTTAGTTTTAAACTAGATATAATATTTATCTCTATAGAAAAATAGCTATTAAAGATTATAATATCTCTTATTACTTATATAGATTAAGATTTTAGATTCTATACTTAGTAGAGTTTTTATTTTTATATAGCCTATAAAGATACTTTATAGGCTTTTAGCTTACTAAGTACTTTTTTAGCTATACTTTTTTAGGCGGTATATAATATATATAACGCTATTAAAGATATAAAAATTCTTATATTAGCTTAGTTTTTATAAATCTTTTATAAGAGTTATTACCTTTATCTACTTAGCTTTAGTACTTTAGGTTATCTTTATTAGTAAGGGTAGCGATTTTTATATAAACTACTACTAATTAAGCCTAGCCTAAACGTCTCTAAAAGACTAGACTTAATAAGTATAGTTTAGCTATATTTAAATAGTTCTAAGAGCTCTTTTACTCTTTTATTTACTTATAAAGATAAGCCGCTAAGTATTTAACGAATACTTTTAACTATAGTAAGCTATTATATCTTTTAATAAACTTAAAAGCTCTATTAAGCTTATTTTAATAATATCTTCTTTTTTTTTTTATTTATTTAAAGAAGTAGATAAGCCTATCGCGAAAGCCCGCTCTATCTTTAAAAATATATACTAAGTATACCTAAATAATTATTACTATAATTATTAAGTATTTAGATAATAAAGAGAATTAATTTCTCTAAATCTACTATAAGTAAGGCTATTTTTAGTTTATTAATATCTTATATAAAAGTTTAAGATTTAGTAGCTTTCTAAGTTACCTATTTTTATTTAGAGATAGAGTTATTTTATATAGATATAGTTTTTATACTACTATATACTTCTAATTAATATCTTTTATCTATTCTCTAATCCTCTTATTTTCTTAATTTTTAAGATCTTAATAATAGCCTCTAGATATAGATATTTAATTTATAGTAAAGTTAATTACTTTCTTTATAGACGGATACCTTATTTATTACTAACTAATATATTAGTAAAGGATTTTAATAGACTTATAAAATTATTATTAAGTTAGTAAAGTAACTATATTAAGCCTAGCTTACTAGTTTTAATTACTTTAGTATTAATTAATATAAGTTTATATTATTATTTATCTTTAAGATTATAATTAGCTCCTTTCTTATACTAAATTAGTATTTAGGTTATTATAATCCCTTTAGTTTCTAGAAACTAAGTTAAAGCCTTTTCTCTATAATCTCTATAAACTTATTAGGTTTACTATAAGGTTAGAGTATATAAGATATAAATAGTAAACGTCTTTAATAATATTTAGAGTTTTACTTTACTATATTAATATATTAATATATAAGTTATTAGCTATATAAATTAGCCTTATTTAATAAACTTATTATATATTATAAAGACGATTTAGTATTAAAGATATAGTCTATTATATTAAAATTAATATATACTTTCTCTTTTATCTTAAGCTTTAAACTAAATATTATTACTATACTAGTAATACTATAATATCGTTTAGTAATAACCTTACCGTAAAGTAAGCGTTAATCTAGTTATTATTATTATTATTAATATAACTTTTCTTATAGTAGTTACTATAGCCTTTTATTAGATTTAGCCTTATTTTCTTTAAATATTCTTAATATTTCTTTATTTTATAATAGTTAATAATATTATAGCTAGTCTTTTTATAAAAGCTATACTTACCGCTAGTAGAATCCGCTAGTCTTTATAAACTTATTCCTATTAACTATTCTTCTTATCTTTTTATTACTATTAATATTAGTCTTAAGTAGCTTTACTCTTAGCTAACTATTAAGTTATCTAACGCCTTACGCTTATTACTACTAGAGTTAATAATAGTAGCCTTTATACTAAAATCTTTATTATCTTACTTTAGTTATTATTATATAGTAGAGTTATTCTTACTAATAAGGTAATAAGTTATATTCTTATACTTAAAATACTAACTTAAGTATTTTCTTATTTTCTTAATATTAAAATATAATTCTTACTAGCCTTAATAGCCTTTATATAGCTATTAGACTAATAGAGTTTTACCTAAGTTTAATCTTCTAGTTATAGCCTTACTAAGCCTTAAATTAGACTTTAATATTTTTTTTTAAAATATTTACTATCTAGAATTATCTTATTCTCTAAATATCGTTAATACTTTTAAAGAAATTAACGATAAGGCTATATATCGCCTTTAGACTTTACCTTATATTTTATAAACGAAATAAGCTTATTATAGCTATAGAGTCTACTTCTAAACTTATCTTAAGATATTTTAGGCGCGGTAAGGGCTTTTATTCTTAATCTACTATAGATAAAAAGAAATACTTTCTTAATTCTAAATATATTATATTCTTTATAAGTTTCTAGTTTTATAATTCTTCTTTATTATTATTTTAGTAATAGTTATTAAGAAGGGCTAAGCGTCTACTAGATAAGTTTTTTTTATTAATCTATATTTAGCTCTACTATCGCTAAGCCTATTAATCTAAAAGAAGCTATATACTTAGGTTAATAAGGTATTTTTTTTTAAAGGCCTTAGCCTTTATTAATATATTTTTATATTTTAACTTTAAAAAACTTAAGTTTTATCTATAAATTTATATTTTTTATTCAGAGTATTATTTTTAATCGGATACTCTTAGTTTATCTTTACCGCTCTAAGGGTAGCTATTACTTATATTACTAAAAAAAATAGTATTAGTAGGAGTAAAATTTTTACTAAAAAGCTACGATTATTTTTAGTAGTATTTACGTTTAAGATAAAACTTACTAAGTATATAGTCTTTTTTTTCTTTAGTTTTAAAGTAGTCTATAAGGTTAGGATAGTTAAAATAGTTTTTTCTATCTTAAGCGAGAATAGGATTACTAGTTTTAGACGAGGTTATAAATATTTATCTCTTATTAAATTTAAATCCGCTACGCGCTTTTATTAGTTATTCTTAGTAATAAAAAACTAATTTTAATAAGTAATACTAAAATTCTATAGAGTCTATAGAAAGAAATATAGACCTATAGAGTTTTTAGTAAATTTTATACGGGGTAAGCGAATTTTTTATATAGAGTAGGTAAGATAACCTTATAGATTCTATAAGGAGTAGATTAAATTTTAGTAATAATAATATCTATTAAAAATAAATATTTTCTAATAGATATAGCTCGTTTATCTTAAGTTATAGAGTTACTAGGACTTTTAATCTATTATTAATAAAAAGGTTATATAGGTAGAATCTATCTTACTAAGTAATTCTTCTCTATTAAGTATTAAAAGCGCTAGAGAATAACTAAAGTATTATATAGTAATCTAATAGGGTAAGATATAATATATAAACTTAGATATAAATTAACTCTAAGTCTTTACCGAGGTTATTGCCCGGCCAGTTGAGGCCTTGAACGTCCTCACTCCAACAACAAAATTATATATATATAAAATAATTTTTAAATCGATATAAAAATACGAAAAGTATATAAAATTATAAATAAATATATACGTATAATATTATTTTTTAGGTTTTAGCGGTTTGGCGGGTAACCGACCCTAATTAGGTTAGGTATGGGCTACCCGCCTATTTAAAAAATCTTAAAACCGCCCGAACCCGACCCGGAGCCAAAACCGAACGGGCCGGGTTAGGATACCCGGGCCCGATATCGACACTACTTAGCTATATACGTATTTTAATAAAATAGTATACTAAAAAGCTTAATTAGATTCTTATTAATAGATTAAAGGTAATATTAACCGCGTTAGAATTACCGCTATAGCTATAAGTAGAGGCGGTAAATTATTATAATTTAATTTATAACTATACGCTATTAAGGCCGCTTAAGATACTAAAAATAGTAAATAGATAATACCGTAGAGAAGATAGAAAGATAAAACTTTTAATATCTTAAACTTAGAATATTTAATAAACTATATTACGTATATATTAATAGTAAACTTTAAAAAAAGCTAGATAATATTATTAAGAAATAATTTTATAGGTTTAAAGGCTTATAATATATATTTAAGTTCTAGGATCTTACTATCCGTAAAGTACTAATTATAAAGATATTAATTCTTAATTAAATTAACCTTTAAAGTACGTAACTTTATAAAGAATAATAAAAATCCTCTTAAGTATATTAAAGATATCTTAGAATAGATTTAGTCTAAAGATAAAATAGCGCAGCGTTAGATTATAATTAAAACTAACTTCTAATCGTTAATTAGATATCTATAAGATAATTACGCTAGAGTAGCCTAATTAGCTAGATTATAAGAATAAAAGCGAAGATCTTAATAACGCTAGCCTATAGTTAAAATCTTAAGAATACTTACTCTTATAGAGAAAGTTATATAAATATTATAAGATAGATCTACGACGATTAATTAAAGATAATAGACGTATTTTTAAAATCGCTAAAGATAAGATTTAGTAGTTAACTATAAAGTTATTCTATAGGCTAGATACGTTAGTAAAGATCTAATAGTTATACGCCTTAGAAAAAAGGCTATAAAGGATTAATAGTATATATTAATAACTAGAGCTATTTACCTATAAAAGGCTATAAGCTTTATAAACTATAAAGGATAGCGTATATTAATAGATCGAGAACTATCTTTAATTAAAGAAATAAGACGTATAGAAATTTATAGATTTTTAAGATCTTTTTTAGAAGATAATATCGTCGATAGTAAATAGGTATTTAAATATAAGTATATATATTAGTTAGATTATAATACTTTAAGTTAAGATAGTTACTCGAGGTTTTATATAAAAGTAAGGAATTAATTATAACGAGATATATATACTAGTAGCTAAGATATTAATAGTAAGGCTATTCTTTATATTAATGGCCTAGCTAATCTAGAATAAAGTAGATAGATATAATAATAGCCTTCCTGATACTAACCAAAGTAGAGAATTAGTTAGGCTCTAAAAAAAAGTAAGAATTAATAGATTAGTTTAGTTATAAAGATTTTATATAGCTTTAAATAGTACCTCGAGAATAATAAGAGAACTTATTTAGTTTTAATAATTAAAGTTTAAAGTTTATTAGCTTAATAATAGCTTATTTATTAGTAAGGATTATTAACTAATATAAATCTATATTAATAATCTTATTAATAGCTAGATTTAATAAATATAAGTCGAGATACTTAAGCGAAATTTAATTATACTTTAAAATAAAAGCATATAGGGCTAATAATCTTTTTTAGGTATTATGGTAAAATAACTAGTTTAAAGAATAACGCCGCCTATACATATTAGTCTATATATTATATAATCGTTTTTAAGAGATTTAGACTTAAAGATATTTTAAGATTAATACTTCTATAGAAAGAAGAGGTATTTTTTAAAATAGAGGATTAAGATATTATATCGGTAGTATATATTAATAGATAGTAAGAAGTTTAATCTATATTCTATTTATTAGCTAATTAATACCTTTATTATCTTAACTTTAGAATAATATATTAATAAATAAACTAAACTTATAAAAAGATAATAAAAAAATATTTTAATATTAGAAAGGATTCTTTAATCGTATATTTACGTATTATATTTATAAGAAGAGGATAAATATATCTAAATAACTATGTAGACGTCGACTAGACTGATATAAAGTTATTTATTAGATTATTACCGGTTATATAATAACGTTTAATAGAAATAGCTATCTTATATTTTAAAGAAATAATATATTATAGTTAACGAGTAAGTAAGGTAATATATAACTAAAAAAAGGCTTACGGGAACTTCTTAGGTATTTTAGATATAAAAGATATATAGTAAGCCTTTAAGTTAAGGCTTTTAATAGTATTAAGATATATATAAATAATTAAAGTACTATTAGTATTATAAAGAATCTAAATACATATAGTAACTAAGTATATTAATATATAAATATTTATAAGGAATTAGTTTAAGAAGAAACTATCGACTTTAATATATAAGATTAAAAAATAATATTGTAGATATACTTATTAAACTACTTATAAAGATATTTTATAATAATATTATAAAGGCTATAGGTATAAGAAGATAGGATAAAGATTATTAGTATTATTAATAAGGGAGGTCTGCTATTAAGTAAGATTAAAAAGTATAATAATTCTATAGGATTGAGGTAATACTTATATAGCTAAGGAATAAGGAACTTTAGCTAGAGATATTAAGATCTTAGCTAAAGAATTAAGGAGATTATATAATAAAGGTTCTATAAGCCGTCGAGTAGATATATATTATATTAAGATTATAGTATTATTAGTTTATTATATATAGTATCGTGTATTCCCTTAGTTAGTCTAGTTAGTTTATAGTTAAATCTATAAGTTCGATCCTATCCATATTATTAGAATATATACCATACATCTGCGCTAGCAGAAAGTTAATATAGATATTATAAGATAGATCTATAATAATTAACTAACTTATTAAGCGTATTTTTAGAATATTAAAGATAAGATCTAGTAGTTAAACTATAAGAACTTTATAGGCTAGAATATATTAATAAAGATTTAATAGCTATACGTCTTAAAAAAGACCTATAAAAGATTAATAATATAATACGATAAATTAAAGCTATTTATCTAAAAAAGGCTATAAGCTCTATAAAACATAAAAGATAGCGAATATTAATAAATTAAAAAATATTCTTAATTAAGAAATAAAATGTATAAAATCTATAGTTCTAAAAATCTCTTCTAAAATAATATCGCGATAGTAAATAAATCTTTAAGTATAAGCGCGATACTATAATTGAATTATAATATTTAAGTCGAGATTATTACTTAAGACTTATATAAAAAATAAAAAATTAATTATAATAAGATATACGCTCTAAATACTAAGATATTAATAATAAAACTATCTTTATATAATAGCCAACTTGATCTTAAATATAAGTAAAAAATATAATAATAGCCTTTTTAACCTAAACTAAAAAATAAAAAATTATTATTAAGCTTTAAAAGAGAGTAAAATTAATAGATTAGTTTAGTTATTAAAGAACTCTATATAGCCTTAAAAATTATCTAAAATAAATAAAAAACTTATCTTAGTTTTTAAATTACAAAGTTTAAAGTTTATTAGCTTAATAATAGCTTATTTATTAATAAATTATTAGCTAGTAATACTTATCTATATTAATAATCTATAATAGCTAAATCTAATAAATCTAAAGTTAAAATACTTAAGTAAGATCTTAATTTATATTTAAGATAAAGAATATAAAGCTAATAACCTACTTTAGATATATAAATAGAAAGACTAGATCTAGTAGATAATACTATCTTATTCTATATTAAACTATATAATATAATCGCTTCTTAAAAAGATTTAGGCTTAAAGATACTTCTAAAATTAATATTCCTATAAAAAAGAAAAATATCTCTTAAATAAAAAATTAAAATACATACTAGCGGTATAATATTAATAATAATAAAAGGTTTAATCTATACTCTATTTCTAGACTAATTAATACCTTCGCTATCTTAATATTAGAAAACGTTAATAAGATAAACTAAATTTAAAAAAAATAATAAAAAAGTATTTTGAATATTAAAGAAAATTCTTTAATTATACGCTTATATACTATACTTATAAGATAAAAGATAAAATATTAAAATTTAATATCTATATAACGCTAATTAAGCTAGATATAACTTATTATAAACTACTACTACTAATAGTAATATTAATAGAATAACTATCTTAATATATTAAGAAATAATATACTATAGCTATTAAATATAAAATAAATATACTATAAAAGAGGCTTTATAAGAAGTTCTTTAGGTACTTTTATATATTAAAGAATATATAGCGAGCTTTTAGTTTAAGGTTTCTAATAATATTAAATATATATAGATAATTAAAGCGCTATTAATATTATAAAGGATCCTAAATACTATAGTAAAATTAAGTATATCGACGTATAAATTACTTTAAATAAAAAAACTAGTTCGAGAAAAAACTATCGAGCTTTAATATATAAGATTAAAGAATAATATCGCGGATATACTTATTAAACCGCTTATAAAGATATCTATGATAGCGCTATAAAGATTATAGGTATAAGGAGATAGGATAAAGATTATAAGTATTATCGATAAGAGAAAGTACTAGCATTAAGTATACTAAAGAGGTATAATAAATCTATAGGTATTAAAGTAAACTTATATAGAAGAAATAAGAAACTTTTAGTTAGAAAGAAACTTTAGTTAGAGATATTAAGAGATTATAAACGATAAGGCTCTGCGAGCCGTCGAGGTAGACTATATATATTAATTAAGAGTAGTATCGTTAGTTTATTATATATAGTATCGTAATATTCCCTTAGTTAGTCTAGTTAGTTCTGTAGATCAAATCTATAAGTTCGACCCTCCTATATTTATTAGATATTGTACCATACATCTCGCCAGCAAGTAATAATGATCATCCTTGCATGCATGTGCTTGTAGTGGATAGACTTAACTCATTGAAGTGTAGTAATTTAAGTTGAATGTTGTGTATAGTAAAACACGCATACGAAGCTTTCTTGGTAAGCTATTACGGAAGCAGCTAGCAACTAGAAGATCCCACCCAACCTTTCTCACTTGATGATCCCATAGCTTCTTGTCGCTTCATTACAGTCTACCTGTTCAGGCCCTCGGTCCCAATCTCGGTCAAGAGCTCTATCTCAGCGACATTCTCTGCTCGCATAGGTACCATATCTCGCCCATTCGTGAACTATGAACGAACCCACGAGAGCCTTCACCGGTATTTCCGGTTGAAGGTCACCATTTTCTCCGCGTGCACAATAATCGCATGTTCGCGCAACGGATCCACCGATAGCAACTCCCTTTATCATCGGGCAACAATTGCAGTTTATACCTCCTTATTGGCTGGTGCGGGTTGTATTTTGACTTGATTCCAAGATGATGCTTGTTTCCAGGCCCAGGCGGCTCCCGCGGATTCCTGTGATCCCAGGATAATGGCAGTACAGTGATTTCATTTCCTTCGAGTAATTACCCTCTTCGAACGACTCGTGTCCGATGCCCTCAGGCATATCCACGGCCTCCCTCGAGCAGCGACCGAGGCGCCCACCGCATACCTTCCTGTGGCATACGCTCGCACTCGTGGAAAATAATCGCCTTACCGAAACCTTCAACCTCTCCGAAAAACCACTCCATGCGGCGGTCGGCGAGCTCGTCTCCCGTTCCAGGAATATCAAGCAGCTTCTTGACATCCATGTGCATTAAGGTTGCCAAACAGAGAGTTTCGTCAGCCCGCCGCGTGGTATGCCTGTGGTGCGCCGAAGGCATGCGAAACTTGAAAGTCTGGTACGCCGGCCAGTTACCCGGCTTGTCGTGAGTGCTGAGGACTCTTCCGATCCCGGAATCATCGAAATTATCTGTGACCGAATTGACAACCATGTTCGGAAAGTTCAACGAATATCCCCGCTTCGTCTTTGACTCGCCGAAACTATAGGCCCTATCATATACCCTCCAAAACGGCAGCGCTTGTCCTGGAACTGAATGTATGGCACACGGGTAAGGCAGCCTTCTTGGAGGGTCCAGAGGCGCTTGTTCCATTCGCACAAGAATGTCCGCAGTGCGATCTCCGTGATAGGCGCGTCGCTCGGCAATTCGCATAGCCAGGAGTCAAGCACGAGAACCTTGTTTGCGTCGTGGTAAATGGAGCTCATCTGGAGTATTGTCTTCTTTCTCCACTGCACATTGTACTCCTGCACGGAATACAAAGCGTATCCATCCAGAACGCCCCATAGTGAGGAACCTTCTCCAGCGAGTTTTCAGGCGGATTTTCCCCGCCTGGTTCTGAAGCCGATTCTGGGCCGATTTTGAACTAGATGACTTTTTTTGTGGTTCAGGTTCGTCGTACAAGCAGTTCACTCGGGACTGGATGTCGCGAAGTACGCAAACTGGTAGCGCATTGTCATCCGGATTACCCATACCATCCGACCATCTGTGGCGAATTAGCTTCTCGTCTCTTTCCTTTTAACCTTGCTGGCCCTCACAAAAGTTGATACGGCAAACTTACACATTGAGAAAGGGCAACATAATTGTCCTTTTTAGGTATCCAGGGCACAGACCTCAATACGGCCGCCCCCATCTTTCTCCACCAATCTCACTCCGGGTAGCTTCCCCTCTAATAACAGACACAACCTCCTCGACATGCACGCCGATAAACTGGCATTTTTGATCGCATCCCGCTTCGTGCTTGAACAGGTAGCTCTCGACGTAGAGATCACCCGCCTTGCACCTACGCTCTGTGCATGCGTCATGGCTCAGCCGCGAACGGACCGTGTTCTTCTGGGCGTCCATCGCAACGCCGGTGTAGTAAATGGCCTCCAAGTCTATATGATCCGCAAGCCTTCCAATATCCATCCGGCAGAAGCCTTTCCCGACCATCATATCGGTGAGGCACTTCGGCGTCTTCCATCTGTTCCTGTTGACTGGCCGGTAAGCTTCAATTACGAACGCGCTCAAAAGGTGATCGCGCAGCGTATAACCTAGGCATTCCATCGATGCGATAATCTCCCATGGAACAGGGAACAGCGCAGAAGTACTCGGATCAAACTGAACTTGCCACCGACAAGGTGCTTTTCGATAGTAGTGTGCAGGTACGTGAGAATCCGCTCGACGCGCTGAATCCGGGCTGGTTGATTGATGCTCGTTGTCGCCTTCAACCCTGCGTACTCCGCAGCATCGTGCGGGTACTTCTCCGTCTTCTTCAGCGACTTGATTTTCTTTCTATTTTTCAATTTGCTTCTTGTCCTCATCAACCGACAGCTTCTCGAGCTGGTGTTCCAACTCGCGAATGTCTTTCTCCTTATTCTCCTTCAATTCTTTCTTCAAATCCCTTATTTCAGCCTTGCGCTTGTCCTTCAGTGTCGTTCCCATCGGCGGATATAACGACGCAACCGCCGTAGTGATTATACCGTTTTCTTTGTCTACGAATTTTCTCCAGGTCGACTTCGACGTCACCCACGCGGAAGAACTCGACGAGGACGCCAAAGTACAACCAGGACTGGAGAAACTCCCGGATCTCCTGAGGCGAAAGCGTTCCGTACTTCTCATCCGCGACATCGATCCCGGCGTCTTGGTCCCATCCCTTCATGGCGGTATATCTGCTTGGATATTCGAAGAACCCATCACCGGAATACGGGGGATCGACGGAGCATATGAATGGACTTTCATATGTTCTGTTCCCTCTGGTACATAGATATGCTCCATAGCGACTTCAATGGGTGTGACTGGAGAGATTTACGTGGAGAGAAAAATAAGAGGTGCTACTATATCTCTAGAACTCGAGTTCTCCTTGGTTTCTCAGTTCAAGCCGTTCAATTTTTGTCCTGTTATATAGTTCACTGAGGAGAGGCGCGGAAGCCCCTCCTCACGAAAACTCCCACACCTCGAAATATTTAGATTGGGGCTCTAGCTCTGCAGAATCTAGAGCGCTGAGGGTGCGGGGAATCTCAGCATTTCTATCAGCCGCGTTGAGCTCCACCAACAGCCTGCGGGACACACACTTAACTAAGGGTACGCCTACATTCTCAAATAAGATGATCCTGCTCTTCGTGGCTACCATTAACTGCATATTAACATTACAATACTATGTAAGATTAACCAGTATTCTTTCTTCCGTGTGAAAGATCAGTAATCCTGTTGTTGTTCTTGACTCCAACTCGGAGCCTCACCCTCGGGCTGTTTTCTTAAGCCCCTTCTCGCCAAGTCTCTGGACGATACTCTGTATTATCACCGGTGAACCTTTCCGTTAACACTAATCTCCCATTTTAACTATTACATGTAAACATATACAGAAATGCAACAAAGAACAACGAAAACGACAACTAAATCCTCCGCGCCCTCCTCTTCCACGTCCTCCTCCTTCGCCGGCGGTTTATCGGCTCCAAACCCTGAATAACCTTCGAAATCGTCTGCACCGCCTCCTGATTACTTCTCTTTCTCCAGCTCGTCCAACCTAATACACAGCAACCTCTCAACCCCTTTCGCCCCAATATCGCCGGGTGGCTAATATAACACTGCACTCCTCATTAAAACACGTCACCGAAACGTTCTCCTCGAATCATGCACCACCGCCTGCGCGAGCGCCGCGACCGCCGCCCCAATCCCGTAATACGTCGACCCCTTCCTCGCGATGATCGCGTAGGCTTTATATGCCGTCTGCCTCGCCAAAAAATTCCTATCGACGCCTTTCATCCGGAAAGTCGAGTAAGGGGGCACCGCCGACTTCGGCGCCGGACCAACAGACGAATTGTCCGTCGCCATGTTCTCCCAGGACGTGACAGTGGATGGATCCCTCGTGTACGCCGACGATCTTGGATAATTCCGACCGCAAAGCGTGCGGAGTCCAAGTACGTACCCGCGCCGAATACCTGCGCCGCGGTAATCCGGACAGCTGCTGCGCCAGATGACATAGCGCCTCGACGGGGTTCGCCACAATCAAAATAATCGCGTTGGGGTTGAGCGGTTGCATGCCGGACATAATGGAGGTCATGATTTCCCTGTTCCTCACCAACAAGTTTCTACGTGTTTCGCCGGCTTTTTGTTTGACGCCGGCGGTGAGACGATCATGTCGGCTTGACCGGCATCCTTTATAGATCCCGTTGCGACGGAGGTGTCAGTGTCCAGCGTGCAGTCTTGTAGATCATAGCTTCGCCTTCGGCGCGGAGGTATCGACGTCGTGGAGGAGGATGGCGATGGGAGACGGTGGAGGACGAGGGCGTAGGCGATCGTGGAGCCCACGGATCCGGCGCCGATGATCGCGAGCTTGAAGCGGGGCATGATGAAGGTAGCCTTGTTGGGACTATGAGATAGTGAGATCGAATTGAGGGTTGTAGCTAAAGGATGTGATGTGAATAGAATTTGACGTCGGTTGCTTGAACCTCTTTGTCGGTATTAGCAGGGAAGTGGGGTAACCTTGAGCTATTAAGTAGCTAGTAGCTAGTGGGGAAGAAAACTTTTCCAGCCAGGTCTTTCATCTGATAGTTGAAGAACCTGCAGCCAAGCCCAAGTCCAAAGGGCTGGATTCAGGTCGTCTCTGCGTCACAGTCACCTGCCTTTCAGAGGTAGCGAGAGTTGGGTGAGGGGGTTTTTCGAATCATGCCATAAATAATTCTCTACTCGCGGAAGAGACCGAGACATCCCCGCCACGCAGTCACTACCACCATCAACCGAGCCCGAGAGTGAAATCATAGGGTCGTTAATATTTCATGGTAGCTCAATCATAGTGCCATTAATATCTCCACGGTAGCTCAGCGAAATCAATATCTAGAAGAGAAACATTGGTTGACGGTCAAGTGTTATCAAGTATTATGACGTATTCATTATTACCATTACTATTCGGTGGAGTAACTACTGAGCTATCGGAAATGACCACAAGAATTAGAAACTGATAAAACTAATAAGATGGAAGAAGAAACTTTTGGTATCTAAAATTCGAAGCCAGTGTTCTCGTCTCCTATGAAAACAGATATGTCAGCAATAGATCAAGAAGGATCACTCCGCCTTTAATGTGAGGGTCGGTCAACTTACTCTCCGGCCACCACTTCATCTCCGGCCCGCGATGTAATCCACCACGGCGGCACTCCAGCTCTTTCTTCTTTCCGCCGCAGGCTTCTCAGTATCCGCGTGAGATTCCTTCTCGGCACCCTCTTTCTCAACAGCCTTATGCGTCGAGTCATGAGTATGAGGATGAGGGTGCGGGTGCGCCTTCGACGTCGGCGTGTGATGTGCTTGCGCCTTGTGAGAGGTTGCTCCATGGGTAGGATGCGAATGAGCGTGCTCATGATGATCTTCTATATGCGCATGTTCATGATGATCCGGGTTCGCAATATAAGAAGGGAACCGCCTCTCGTCAGAGTGGTTCTTCGCGTGCGTGCGTGGTGAGAGTGAGGGTGCTGCTCGTGCTTCTGGTGAGGCTGAGGGGAAACCTCGATGAAGGATGCGACGTGGAGGTCCCGGTCGTGGGCGGTTGCAGCGGCTTTGGAGGTCTCTTCGGACTCCCAGGCTTTGGTTGCTGATTCTTGGGTGTTTGATGCTGATGACATGGTCTGTTTATGATTTGTTTGTTTGTGAAGTTGCTTTGATGTTTGATGGATGTGTATGGATAAGAGATACTTACGAGAGGCTGATGAAGACGAATTAAATACTCTACTTTGTTTTCGCCCTCGGTTGGATAGCTTCAAAAAGTTGTCAGATGTTCTTGTTTTCATGATTTGGGTGTTGTTCCCTCTTGATGTTTCTTGATGGTGTGATTTTGTGGTATGATAAATTTATTCCCTCCATGTAAGTAAGGGTTCCAGATCGATCCTTTTTTCTGGGTTTGAATCGGTGGGGGTGTTCACTGCGAGATTTTCCGAGGCAGAACCGAAAAAACCACACCACGCGTCGGTGGCTGCCACCGACCGATAAAGAGACCCTGGAGACCCTGAGTTAGAACAAGAACAAGGCGCCTAGAACCCCAGAGCTAGCACTTTTTTTTTTTTTAAAAAAAAAAAAAAAAAAGTCTGCAGTCTGCATGTGCAATCTGCTAGCTGCTTTCACGACGTGACATGATAGAAATGTATCATTTACATTTTGTATCACTCAATTCTTCTCCCCCGCCTCCCTCCTCAAATCTCCGCCAGCTCCTCCGCCGACTAACCATCGGCGTATGAGAACTATCAATCTCAGCGACCTTCTCATCCTATGATCGTCCGTCGCCTCGCCAGATTCAACATGCCGCGAAACCTCTCAACGCGTGCGAATTCGTGCATAGAATGCACGTCGTCGGGATCTTTCTCCACGCAGCAGACGTCTACTCCAAAACGGCCCTAAACTCTGCGGCTTGAGGTCCGACGCTAGCACTTCGGCCACGTCCGGTTCGATGTCGTTGTAGAATGCTTGTTTGGCGCCTTCGTGGTCGCAGGTTACGATTCCTTTCTACACGATACAAATAGTTCATTCTACAAATCAGCCTTCCGAGGCGTCAGGTGGTGGTAGTGGCTTTTCCTTACCGCTCCATCAACGATTAAAAACCGGTCCATATCCGGCAACACCCCCTTCGGAGTATACTGAAAGCCCTACGGCACCAAAAACACGTTCAAATAATCAGCTTCACGACCGCGCTTTTCTCCCCGCTTGCTTCCTACTCTCAACGTCCAGGCCGTCGAGTGCCGTCCTAACGCATGCCCGCGTACGAATGCGCAAGAACAATAGCATCCTCGCCTTTCTCCAGAAGCTGCAAGACCGTCCTCCGAATAAGGTAATATCCGGCTCGAAAGTCTGCAACGGAGGATCACCGCCGCTGGACGGTAGGTGCGGCGTAACGATCTCGTAGCCGTGCTGCGTGAGGAGGAACGAATTTGCCCATACCTTTGGCGTGTGCCAGGCACCACGTAGGAGAACGAACGCGGGCATTGTTAGTTTTGCGATCCAGGACATGAATTGAAGACTTAAGTCTCCTTGGCCATTTCGAGAGTGGATAAATGTTTTATCGCCAGCTTGCGCTTTTATAATATGATCGCATTAGAAAGCTCAACGCGACCTTTCGCAGGACATCCGGCCGAAAATCCGCGTTGATTCCTCCCATTGACGCGTCCTCTGCGGAAGTGTCGTATTACGATCTCGGTGTGCGCAGTTATAATACAATTTCAAAGCTCTCTGAGTCAGTTAAGAATTAGATCCACGGCTATCAACAAAGTCCGATCGATTATTCTTCGCATTCGTGCTCGAGCTCCCCGTCATCGAGGATGCGAACTTGCCGATGAAAGCAGTTTGAACTTTTGAAAGATCACCTCTCCCTCAAAAATTCGCCTCGCCCATTGATCGCTCTTCATGACTACTTAGTATACTTATACCTCTTTAGTCCATAATTCGTCCATAATAAAGGCGTGCGGGTTCCTTGTTCTTCAACCGCAGATCGCGATCAAACAAGCTAGCTTTTAGCTTCTTTCCCGAGCTGTTAGGATCAATGTATTCCGGAAGATTCCCCGGCCTTCCGGCGCCATGAACCTCCAGAGGATCATATACCTGATTTAACCGCGAATCCAGAAATCGATATACCTTTTTATCCACCACGGTTGCCGTCCTTCTTTCCTAAAGCAATTCTATGTGAATATCAAGCCTGAAAGAAGCATGTCCCTAGTACCGGTATACCACTAGGTCGTTGCAACTTTCCTTTCCGGCGTTCCTCTTCTTGGCAAGCTTATTAAAACAGCCCGCGTCCCGCTGCAAAAAAAAACCCCGCAGTCTCAGCTCGAAATTCCACGGCGGAAAACTTTTTCCGGGTGAAAAACAAACAAACCAAACACTCAACCCCACCATTCCGTTCCCTATTTCAACAAACAACATCCTCCCACGAGCTACTATCACCACTTCAACAGCATCAACAGCATCAACATCATCATCATCAACAACCGCAATCATGCACGTCAAAGATCCCAACACGCTGTCCAATTACTACGCCTTCGCTCCGGAGCACGTAGATGTCAGTTTGACCATCGACTTCGACAAGAAAGTATGCTCCGGCGACGTTATCACGACGTTCAAGTGCGTCAAGGAGGACGAACATGAGATCCACCTCGACACGAGCGGGTAGACGTCAAAGACGTGCACATCGTCGAGGGCGGCAGTCTCAAGATTGGTCACTCGGCGCTGAGGCACCAAAGGGAATACGGCAGGCAGCTCAAGATTAGCCTGACCCACAGCGTCCGGAAGGAGGCCAAGATCGTCGTCAAGGTAGTTCAAGCTCAAAAACGCAAACATAACCCAAAGTAGATAGAAGTGTATTCTCTAGAGGCTAACATTAAGAGCAGACCAACTTCGCCACGACACACTCCAGCGCCGCCCTCCAATGGCTCTCCCCGGAGCAGACGACGAACGGCAAGCACCCCTACGTTTTCTCCCAGTGCGAACCGACGTACTGCCGCACCATCTTCCCCTGCATGGACACCCCTGCCGTCAAGTCGACCTTCAGCTTCAGCATCCGCTCCCCTCTGCCAGTGCTCTGCTCCGGTCTGCAAACCTCCATCGGGCCCCACGACGCCGCAACGAATACGCGCCTTTACAAGTACGAACAAAAGGTCCCATCCCGGCTTACCTGTTCGCGCTGGCCTCGGGAGATATCAAGGATGCCAAGATCGGTCCCCGAAGCTCCGTGTGGGTGCCGCTGAGGAGCTGGAAAAGTTCAAGAAGGAGATGGACGGTGAGGTCGAGAAGTTCATCAAGGCCGCGGAGAAGATCACGGAGTCCGAGTATGCGTGGGGCCAGTACAACGTCTTGTAAGTTATATTCTCTCCATTTCATCAGTGTGGTTGAGAACAGTAGCTAATGGTCTTTTTTTTGATTTGACAGATCCTCCCCGCGAGTTTCCCGTTCGGCGGCATGGAGAACCCCGTCTTCACCTACGCCACGCCTTCGATCATCAGCGGCGACAAGCAGAACATCGACGTTATCGCGCACGAGCTCGCGCACAGCTGGAGTGTCAGTCATTCTCGTACCCAACCCTCCTCCCTCTCTAATCGCCTACTAACTCCACATCGTCTTACAGGGCAACCTCGTCACCAACGCCACCTTCCAGGACTTCTGGCTCAACGAAGGCTGGACCGTCTACCTCGAACGGCGCATCGGCGCCGCCATCCACGGCGAAAAATTCTTCGACTTCTCCTCCGTCATCGGCTGGAAATCCCTCGAGGAATCCGTTAACGCGTACGGGAAAGACCACGAGTTCACAAAGCTAGTCCCGGACCTAACAGACCAAGACCCAACGACTCCTTCTCCACCGTCCCTACGAAAAGGGCTTCACTTTCCTCCGGAAGCTAGATAACCTCCTGGGCGTAACCGCTGGGATAAGTTCATCCCGCACTACTTCAAAACGTTCAAAGGGAAATCATTAACGTCGAACGACTTTATCACCGAGCTTATAACCTTTTTCAGGAGCGACGCCGAAGCGTATGAAATACTAACAAAAAATGTAAACTGGGACGCCGAATTCTACACCCCCGGCCTCCCCGAAAAGCCCAAATTCGACACGAGCATGGCAGACGTCTGCTACGACCTCGCGAAAGAATGGAAAACCTCCTCTCATCCTCTCAAACCTTCAAACCCTCCACGAACGACGTCCACGACTGGCTCGCGAACCAGAAAGTAGTCTTTTTAGACGAACTACAACAGATCGACGGGTTTAAGCCTGAACACGTCGATTTGCTGGCGCAGACGTATAAATTTGCGGAGAGCGGGAATATGGAGATTGTTTATAGGTTTTATATTCTTGCGTTGAAGGCGAAGCATACGAAGTATTATAAGACTGCGGCAGAGTGGTGCAGCATATCGGAAGGATGAAGTACGTTAGGCCGGTTTATAAGCAGCTTAATCATTGTGATAGGGAGTTGGCGGTGGGCACGTTTAAGAAGAGGAAGAGCTGGTACCATCCTGTTTGCCAGACTATGGTAGCGAAGGACTTAGGACTTTGAGCTAGTAGGCACCTGTTCTTCTTTCTTTTTCTATCGGCTTTTATTTCTTTTTAGTAGACTAAGGTGGAGGAAACCGCGGTATGATTTTCTATAACCTGCAGCAAATGTCATATAGCTAGAGGGTTTTCAAGTCATTTCCCTTGTAAAATAAGTTATATAAAAGTAAAACGCACGAACGTTCATATTTCACATGCTCACGATGGAGGAAACAGGTTTTTTTGAGTGATTAATCTTCGGTTGTATCGATATAGATCATCGTCGATTCCCTTCACAATAGTTTCCGGTCAAGAAAGAAATATATCTTACAAACAAAATCACTCCCGCCTCATACGCGACGGGCACATTGAATAAAAACTCAGATCCGATCACAGTCAACTTGCATCGAACCCCCAAATCACCAAGTTTTACTCAGTAAGCATCATCAGGGTCAGGCTCAGCCGGCCTTAGCCTATTTTTCATCAAAGTCATGAGATGTCAGCACTCTGAAAGCTCCTATCGCGCGATTATTCAAAACGTTACACTTACCAGCTTCGGGGCAAGCTTCTTCTGCTCTTCCTTAGTGCTAGTCATGTAATCGAGACCCGGTGTCTTGTTCTCGAACTCCGTCTCGGTAATCTTCTTCACGCTCTCCGCAGCGTTTGTGATCGCCTTCTGCATCGCCTTCGGCAGCGGTGGGGCGGTATCCAGGATCTTCTGCGAGCTAGCGAGCCTGTCATTGACGCCGTTCATGATGTTGTCTCCTGTCTACAGCCACGACAATACGAATCGAAGTCAGTACTGATAGTAGAACCCATTTCTAAACCCGTTCGTCTACTTGAGATACGTGTTTCTTACCTCTTTGACGATGTTATGGATCCCAGTTCCCGCATTTTCCGCCCATTTCTTCAGCTCCCCTCTCTTGGCTTCCGCTCCCCTCTCTTGGCTTCCGCTGGGGCCATGTTGTCCACCAGCTTGCCCATGTACTCCACGGTAGTTATGCCGGTCTTCAACATCAGAAATTACAGGGTGGCCCATTCTGCCATTATAATGTCTAGAATGGTTAGAATGGCAAAATGCGCACTCACCATACAGAGTAGGACGTTTTCTATGCCTCATTTATAATAAGCATACGTTTAATTAAGATGTTTATAATAGACATACGTATTATAATAGGCAGGACAAAAAATAAGCGAGATTAGATACTACTACTACTACTATTATTATTATTATTATTATTATTATTATTATTATTTATAAGTATATACTTAAAATTTATTAAATATATACTACACGTCAATATCACGTCTAATTTTTATTATTATTTAACCAACCATTAACTAATTAACTTATATATACTAACTATATATACTAATTATAAACTATAATACTATATTATAATAACTTTACTTCTACCTCTGCCTCTACCGGCCGGCCTACCTACCTACGTATCTATGTAGTTAGTAGTTTAGTTAATAGTTTTTCGTCAAGAATTTCCCAGTCGAACGAGTCAGTACTAGTATATTATAGTACTCGTACTTAAAAAAAATTGAAAATTAAATAAAAAATATTAAAAGAGTAAGAATCGATATTTATTATAAGTCATTTACGTACGTAATTATTTTAATTTTTTAATGCGAGTCCCTGCAGGCCGCGCTCCACTTGTCACATTCGCTGCCTGCCGGAATGGAATGCGAATGCGAGAAAAGCCTCGACTGCGCTACCAGTTCCAGGTCTTTTCGAGCACGTGGAGATATTTCTGGAGATGTGATAGTAGTATTCGACTTCCTGGTAAAGGCTGAATACCATGCTCGATCTGTTCGTTATGTATGAACAATTTTCTCAAAATCGTATGATAGTTGAGTTCACGGCCTATGTAAGAACCCTTCTTTGTTAATTATGGCCAAAGTTCTGATCAGACAAAGAAGTTGACTATCGAAGGCCTCTGGCCTTTGAGCTTGACTGATTCAACATACTAGAATGGCTTATAGTACAATTCACTGCCCGAGGTATAGCAAATCATAGCCTCGATCACTTTTATCCCCGTCCCTAACCTGTTCTGTGTTTCCGAATTCTCTAAATCATCCATCGAAAATAAAGAACACTGTCCTCCCTCACGCTACAAGCTTACTACCATTTCAAGCTTCCTTCATCATCTGATCCATTCATTAAAATGAGCACTTCTCAGGAACTCGACCTTTTCTCTCAAACCTTGAAGCAGCTGACTAATTCACTGTCAGATCGCAAAGCCCAGCTCGAGGCGCAGCACCCGACCCCGAGTGACCTTCTCGGAGAAGCCTTTGACAACGTCACCATCCTTGCGAGGGAACTCACTTCCCCAAACTACACCAGGGTTCAATACCTGAACAAGGAGCAATGGGACAACCTCGCGAAGCTCCTGCCTCCCATCATCGCCGGCTTCAAGAAAGGCGAGGACGCCTATGCCGCCCTAGAGATAGCAACGGCGGCTTGCTGCAAGGTGTAGGTATCCTCGTTTTCTTACGCGGCTGCCCTATGGAGTGCGAAGTTTAACACGCGAACAACCAGGTTACCTCGGATTTATCGGAGCTTTCCTGGCTGAAGAACCTTGATTCCTATAAGATGAGGTTAGAGGCCGATAAAGAAAATTACCAGAGAAGGGCAGGCGAGGCCAAGAGGCATAAAGCGGACTTACGAAGACAGAGGGACGATGTTAGCCAACAGAAGAGGAGATAGAGGAAGAATTCGAGGACGCCGACGAAGTGGTAAGTCAAACGTTGTACACATGCCTCTACTCTTATTTAGCCCGGAGGAGAAATGCTCACACATACTGCAGGTAAACCCTCCATCTCCCAAATCAGCTAAGACTGGTTCATGGAAATCGGTTGGAACCTCGCTCTAACTGATACCGGCGATGATCCTTTCGGCTGCATCCCAAATGACGCCGAGCAGATCCTGCAGTCCACCAGAAACGCCCTAGACGTGTGCAAAGCGCGCATGAAGATCGTGGACAAGATGCTCAAGACCGTCAACTCCAGGATCTCCGAGGAAGGTCGTAAGCTGAACGAGGCCAAGAAGAACATCGGCCGAACCAATGATCTGATGTCCCCCGCAGAGAGGAACGTTGAGAAATATCGGACCCTGTTCATCGCTGATAACAAGCAATCCGATGAGATTAGGGCGATCAGCAAGGAGCTTGGGAACTGGCATTCCGAGCTTGCCACCGCCCAGAGGGAAACTCAGACCCTGAGGATAGTCTAAGTGAAGAGCTTCACCCAGACGATCGCGAAGATTCTGCTGACGAGTCCCCTCGATGCTGGTTTGAAAATGAAAGCGAAGGCCACTTTTGAGACATTGAAGAGCGTTCTGATTGAACATAGGGGTGAGAACCTCCAGTCTCTTGTTGATAAGACGCGACTGAGTTATCAAGGCGAACTGAAGGTAACCATAATTTGATTCAAAATACCTCGTATGTTGTAGCTGCGCCTACTCTAATCCTGAGAAACGTGTTATTACTGATGTGAATGATCATACTATATAACTATCATTCACTTACCTTCGCCAGTTCCTGATTCATCTTTACAAGTCATTGAATTCCGCTATACGACCATATCACGAAGAAGCCATGGCAAACGCTGTTCCTGGAAATTTTTCATCCTGAACTGAAGTAAGTTAAACTCGTTCTGGATCAATAGACCTGAGTTTTTGCTAATAGCACCCTGCTTTTACACTAGTGTTATCCTCAAATTTACCATCGGCATCGAAGGCAGAGACGCTGCTAATAACGCCATTTATGGAACTTGGCAACTCGGTGTCGGCGAGGATCTATGGTTCGCAATCAACCTCTACTGAACGGTGCTCCGAACACAAACGGGCTAGCCGGCCTGGACTAATTCCTCCGGCGGGCTCAGAAGAACTACGGAAACTGGCTCCAAGGGTTCTGCGACAATCCTCAGGGCCAACTGCCGACTCTAAATACCGGCCACGCCGTATGCGTACAGCGGCCGAAATGCAGTCGGGGCCATCGTCCGATTCTCAGATGTGCTGGAAAAATCGTTCAAGGAGTCTTGTAAAGTAAAAATCCTGGTGAAGGGTCTGGAAAGCAAGGAGAGGACATTCACTAGTGGTCTAATCAAAGACTTTCCCGAATTCGCGAAGTTTTTGGTAACTGCGCTTCAGTTTTATGGCAAGAACAAGGTTCCGGTCCCTTCCACTGTTTCTTGAGTAATATAGCTCGATCCTAATAAACTTCAATTGTTCCTTAAGAGCAGAATAAAATTACAACACCCCCTTGTACCGATTTCTTGTTATGAACTCAATTGGTTTAGTTGTATAGATTGCTTCGTTGATGCCTTCAATACACCTCCGTCGCCTTGTGTTCATGTTCAGTGGAAGCCACCGAAGAAATTAATAAACGAGATACTATACACGTCGAAGTAATAGAGAACCACGGCTTTGATGGCCACAGCCCTCAAGAATCCATAAGAAAGCCCTAAGACAAATCAGGACTTAAGTACCGTATCTAAGCCTGGTACATCACAAATATTGAAAGTGTGGATACTGTCGAATCGGAATGACCTAGTCTTCGAGTTAACTAGATAGCCGACTTTTTGGCTGGTACATAGTAACGAGGCGATGCTGCGCTAAGATTAGGATAAAGCCTCATAGATTAGAGGAGTACTGCCAATGACTTTACTTAGCAGGATGCCTTGAAGTTATTCGGCGATTATTTTGCACTGTCTACCACGAGGGAGCCACATGGGATGATTATTCCGTTTCTTAAAGATTGAAGCATTCTCACGATTTCAGAGGATCATGCAAGGGCCCCAACACTCGAGATTACATTAGTGAAAGGCTGAAAATGCTACCTCCTTTAGGCCCTACCGCTTCGAGTGTCCCCTACTAGGTATAGCGTCTCTCGTTAAAGTTCTGAGGGGCTGCAGGACTTCGCCCTTTGCTAGCGGCCCTCCCCATTGCTAAATTTATACTCGCGATCGGATCGCAAGTCCCATCCGCGGCGCCCTTTTTCTCGCAATACCAAACATCCTTAGGCACTCGACGCCATTTGCTTGGAACAGGACTTGGCAGGACAAATTCATTCCTGATTCGGTTTTGTGTTCCAGTTGGGCGTTGCTTCGCCATAATTCAGCGGTTTTCTAGTGAGTAAACAAAGAAACGGGCGCACGCTATTGAAACCAGTGTCACGATGTCCAACTACGAAGCGCTATGGGCTACTTACATGCTGTACTCTAAATGGATTGAATACAATGAAAATGTTCTATTTTCGTTCTCGAAGCTCGCGTGCAAGCTTCTTATATAAGTCTCAAGGATTGCCTCCCTAGAGATCATCCCAGAGCTTCAAGAGCGTCAGTCTAACATCCTCAAAACAGACCAAGAATACACATTCCCGTCCCATACTATATTACCAACTATCTTTCCTCATCATGTCGCAATCCGAAGCTCCATTCTCTTTGTGCGCCTATCCCACCAAGGTATCTAAGGTAAATCTCGGAATTGCAATCTCTACTAAACCACGCGATCCAGCAGTTCAGGCTAACAACATATTAGGAACAATGCGATTTCTTCTACTGCGCCAGCAAGATGGTCACCATCCACAACGGCCTCCTCCGTCCACTAAACGCGATATACCAGCAAGCACCCTACATCAAACCTGCAGACGTTCCTTCCTTCCTCCTCTACTGCGAAGCATGGTCGCACTCGCTGCACCACCACCACGGGATCGAAGAAACTATCTTCTTCCCAGATGTCGAGCGCGTCACCGGCGTCAAGGGCATCATGGACGGTAACATCCAGCAGCATCAGCTCTTTGAATCCGGCCTGGAGAGGTACGACGAGTACATCAAATCCCAGCAAAAGTCGCCTTCCGCGTTCGACGGCAAGGATCTTCGCAGGGTGATAGACTCCTTCGGTAACATTCTGCGTCAGCACCTCCAAGACGAGATCCCACGCTGCTCGCGCTTAAGCAGTATCAGGACAAACTAGATATTGCGCAGATGTTTCGAGACATCGACGCGAAGATTATGAAGGAGAGTTCGCTAGCTGACGCGGCGTACGTCGCTACGGCAGGTGCGGCAGAGCTTCTCGAAGGAGCCCCAGCTCCAATACGCGTCTTGATCGGTCTGATCGGAACGTGGAAGAGGTGGACCGGCTTCTTCAAGTTTGCACCGTGTACGGGCTTCGGTGTGCCGATCGAGCTGTACGCCAAACCTATTGCTTGAGCTGGTCGGAAACCGGTTTCAATTTTTGGCGGTTCAATAAAATTTTGTAAAGTAGATAGACGGTTCTTGCTATTATCGCCCAATAATTTTCCTTTCGGAGTTATACGGTTTTGGAAACTTTAATATGAGCGTAGTGCTTGTTTAGAAAATATAATTCATAGAGAATATATACAATTTACACCTCTACCCTACGAACCTTCCCCCATGATAATCGTGTCTGAAGACGGCAATGTTCTCTGCAACCCATGAAAAAGGGGATTGAAACATTCCGATCATGTTCGACATTACGGTTCGGATTTAAACATCGTCATCTGAAGTTTGCCTACCCATACCCTATTTTATGGTTTTGGTTACTTTCCCCAACAATGTACAATCGGTCGCCCAGAAGCGGGAAGCAAGCCGAGCGAACCTGATCTGGAAATTGCAGACGTTCTCTAGAAAAGAAACGTCACTTCCAAAGGCATAGTTGACTCGCTAACTGGGACCAGACGGCGCCAGGACTTAATAGTAACCCTTGCGATAAGCTTTTTCTTCTCACGTAACTTCCAATCCTTGCCTTTTTAGGGTGGAGACGAGAAGGCTAGATGCTGGGCTTCATAATATAATCCCACGCGACGGCTGCAGTTCCGCGGTACTATCATACCACTTACATGCTATATGATCAGACATGTGCGGAGATTTTAAACTGATAACGGAGATGACAATAGCGCCTCGGGGAGAATTACTATCAACTATGGAGACCCATTTCATCGCTTATACCCCCAAAAACATAGGGGCAAACGGGATCACAGCTTCGTGATGAGAGCTGGGCAATGTATCCAGAAAAAGGACCTAAACTCCGTACGGCGCAACTGTAAAATCGCCTTTTCGTTATGCTACAGTTAGTTGACATAATTGTTGGACACTTACCTAAAACGGCAATTTCTTTAAGTTCCATAATATCTTAAATTATCGATAACTCACTTAATTATTATCCGATTTTTATAAAATTAAAAATTTATGTTCATTATATATATAATAATAACATACTAAAATTTTATAAAATTTTATCTAATATTAAATCTTATATTATTTTTTAAAATTTTTATATATAAAAAATCTATATTATTTTAAACTTATATTATAACGTTCATATTTAATAAAAATTTATAAAATTAAATATATTATAGATTATATATTAATCTAATATATATTAAATTTAAAAATCTATATATATTATAACATATTCAAGTTTTAGCTAATTTTATTCAGTCGTTGTTGCGTTATTATTGATTGAAAAAGTGCAAAATCATACTTTTGTATGAGAAAACTGCCGTTTTAGAAAGTGTCCCAACAATTATGTCAACTGACTGTACGTGACCTAGGTTCACTGAATACATAATACTAGTTTACAGTTCTAACTTAAGATTTGTTTCTTGAGCCAGGTTTAACCCGCCGAGAAAACAATATCCCCTTCTAAGAGAAGTTGTTCAAATGTTTGTACAGCCGCAGCCAGCACCTTAGGCTCGGAATCCTCCCCATAGTCTCACTCCTAGTATAAATTCCAACGGTCCCCCCGCTGATACCACCTTTCTCCATCCTATCTTTATAGAATTAGTCATATCCTCCCGCTTGAGATCTCACCAGGAAATACTTACCTCATTAAACACCTCACCTTTTTAAACCTAGAAATCCAAGTCCCCTCAACTCAACATGGCGCTCCCACTAGCCATGGTTCACGAATACTTCACCCTGCTGATGTCCAAACTCGTCTTGAGCACACCACCCCCAGCCCTCTCCGCCGACACCGTGAAATTCTGCTACGAATGGCACTACAAGGGCAACAAAGGCGGGCCCACGTCGAGAACATCAACGGCGTGGACCTCGGCCACCTGATCATGTAGCCCGCGTCGGCGCCGCACAACGAGAGCTTGGCCTTCGAATCGAAGGGTTTCTGGGTTGAGAATGGCAAGGAGAAAGGGCAGTGGTGGAGATGGAAGGGTCCCTGGTCCCGCGTACCCTGGATCCTGTCTCGCCGGTGAAGGCGGGGACACTGCTCCTCGGGGCAAAAATCGACTCCGCGGTCACCACTCGAAGTAACCAATCCTATACCGGATAGGTAAATCTTGAGAAGAAGCCGACCGTAGAGAGAGCCGACAGTAGAGAGGCCCGACTGCAAAGGATACCCCACTGCAAGGCAAACCTTGCGTTCTAAATTATGAGTTTCTACATACCCGTATCATCACCGCATTTGTATTTAGATTAGATCTTCAGTTGAGAATGCATTGATACTATTTATATTATATACTCTGTCTATCCTTTTTATCTATTTTGTAACGACATACCAGCACCTCGTAGTATTTCCTTTTTCCTGTGAGATCGCATATATAAAGTTCTATCTTGCAAGAACTTCCCGCGCCCACTCAGTCTAGCTGACTGTTGTATGAATCTATATGACTGTTTCAAGAAGGCTTCTGGATGTTTCACTTTCAGATTCAAGTTCTCTTAGAAGATCGGCGTATCGAGATTGAGTTCTCAAAGGTAACTACAGAACATGACTCGGACCGATATCGAAAGAAACATAAGACTTTACAAAACAGGATATCGTGATGAATGGTGTATGTATATCGAAACAGAAACCCAAGTTCTATATATGTAACGTGTGACCCTCATCCCTCTAATACTTCCTCCATCATATTAATCTGTCTCCCTTGTCCACACCCCTTCGACACCCCATGCTCCTAGTTATTCTTCCGCTTCATCTCGTTGACCATTCGAGAAGCCTGCTACGAGAGAGAGGCTTACGCTCGAGAATTTGTTTGTTTAGTGCTAGAAGACATGCATGTTAGCTAATGAGTTAACCACGGCCCTGGAAGCTTGAGGAACATACGAGCAGCACTTGCAGTCAGAGCAGTCAGAGCAGCCACAGCACTTGCAGGGATCCATTGTGATTGGTTTTTGTAGGGTTGGTTTCCTGGAAGAAGGGAGGTTTTCTAGATGTTTGGGATTGTTGGATACTGGAGGCTTTGTGCTCGATATCGGATGAACTGAAGGAGGAAAGAGAGTCTCGAGAAGGATATATCAGGGCCTTATATAACTTGCAGCCCCATATGGAGATCAATCAGATTACATACACGCCCCTCAAGTGCCCCGCGTCTATTCCTGTTGCTGTTACGTATATGAATTATCATATCGTCCAGGTCGGAAAATTTTCGGTGTCTTATCTGATCGAGGTAGTCGAACAACACATCAAAAAAGAACGACGAACCACCCACAATCCTTCGTCGTGATCATGCGGACCAAAGCGCACGGACCCGTAATGGAATGATATTTCCGAAGCCAAATGAAATTCACTCAAATAAGACAAAAATGAAGATCATGGAGGAACCCTCTGCAAGTCTTGATCCGGAGGATAACGAGGAGCACTGGTGTAAAATTTCAACAATCAGAATGAGGCAGCTGATATAATGCAGGATGTCTACCGTCGAGGTACGGTATCCAGAGAGGGAGAGAATTGCTTGGAGGTGTCTCACCCGATGCTGTGCGTCTTTTTAGCTTTGGCGAACGTGTAGAAATTGTGGGAACTCCTAGTTGTGGCGGTTTCAAACATGATTCGCGAAAAATGCAGCTGTTTCTGATCCTAAGGTTAGGGACAGGAAGAGCTAGAAAACCTCGAGCTCTTGAAGCATCGACAGGAAGGAGGACGAACGATAGACAGCGAATGATATCGTTTCATTCCTACATGTCTAACGAAATCTTAGCCTAATGCCTGGCGGGAGCAGTCAAAGTCGAGCGACACTCTTTTTTTTCCGCTACGGAAGGAAAGCCAGTTCGCAACGTGCCATTAGGGCTTCTTTCCGGAAGAAAATTTTCCTTAAGACTTAACTAGGCAAAGCGTCTTCAGCTATTGTATAACCGTCCGTAGTAAATTCCTTCTTCAGTGTATCGAGCAGACGTCGATGCCGAGTGCGCGAACGCGACGGTGAAATACCGAGAGACTGGGGGATTCAACTTCTCACGCCACGTACTCATGCTACATGCCCCTTGCGACGTAACGACAGGAAAATAAAATCTCAGCGCTTTACATATCGATATGACTAAGGATGCCTTACTATCAGTGGGGCATGCCAGGGTGCCTTCTAACCGTTCATTACAGATAAGACGAAGAGGGCAGAGATCGCTGGAAACTTGGAGAAACTTGGGAAACCCATGGGAAGCTTCCAGCGATAAGTCTTTTTCCATCCTTGCGTGTATAAAACTCCACCTACGGATAGTAAGAGTCGGAAGTTGGAGGGGGGGAGGGCACAGACCACTTTGTCGGGATTCTCCTCATATTCTAACCTCCTGAAAATACTCAAGTCCCCTTTTCTGTGGAGGAAAAGTTCTTCGACGCCCAGGGCTCCTGTATGATTATACTCCCAAGTCGCTCAAATCGAACCCGCTGCAGCTATCTTGCTCTAGCGTTGCGAACAGGGTTGTATCGCATAGAAACGGGCTTTAGCGTCACTTCTTAAAAGCCAGAAGCATGCACGTAAAATCGCTTCCCCTTGTCCAGACTAGCTTGTCCAAGTTTTCTTTGTTTTTACAGAGAAATTATATCCCTAAGCTAAGCTTGCCTGACCCGATCTGCTACGAGCTCGAGTCTCAGCTCTATCTTCGAAGAAAATTTCCTCGGCGCGAAAAGGGGTCCAGCGATATCTTGATGTTTTGGCTCACAGACCACGATCCAGAGAATATCGGATGATTTCGTTCTTAGTCGAGACGGACCGCGAAGCAAGACTATTATGAAACCTCCGAACGGGCCTTTCAAGAGCCCTAAATGAATTTTTACTTGGTTCTGCCTACGGCCCTAAGGCGTTTCCAAGCGCACAGACCTTCCTTCCTCCCCATCAATCCCCACCTCAAAATCCCGCAGCCGGGGATCACGGTCCAGCGTTAATGTGTAAAAGGCACCGACCGTTTTCAAGGCGAACGCAACCGGTTCTATGTAGTGAATCCTCCATCATCCGATGGAAGAAGATAGGATGGAATTCCGGAAGTGATTTTCCATCGTATGGGACGATATTCCAATCTCGACGACAGCGCTCGGATCTCTCTGAACCCAAGACTCTACGCCCCGGTTCGAGGGATTTTGGCCGTCGTTCGGATATTCCGCTGTAAATCAAGGACCGTTTTTTTGCTTCCTCTGGAAATATACCTGCGAATGATCCCCTTTGCCTCCCAAGGATGGATCTTTCAAGGCTGGAATTTTTCCAGTTCGATAGCGATAGAGATTTACCTAACGTGTCATCATAGCCTTGCCCGAAGGCTGGCATCCAACCTCCGATGTCAGGAACCAACAAGAATAATGATAACCCTGTTTCGGAGAATCAGTCTTCGATATCAGGATTTTTGTCTCCTTTCAACCTACCGTCACTTGATCTCCTACATTCCGGAATTTACGTCTCCTTTCAACTTGTCGTTGCTTGATCTCCTACGTTCCACGTCAAGAGAGACTTCAAGATTCCTACCATTGACCCCAGCATTGAAACAGAACCCCAACATTCAGACTCCATAATCTTGATGCCTTCAAGTGGATACTTGGAGAACCCGGGGCTATTATCCAAAGTACCTATTTATATCTAGCGATAACGTTGGTAAAGCATGAAGTAGTATTTACCCCCTAGAAGTTTGAAGATTTGTAACATCCGGAGCAACAAGGCCAGGCGCGTATTTATGAAATGTCACCCAGCCTGTCAACTCGAACTCGTCAGCTGGGTCAGGGTCTAAGTTTCGCGCCGACCGTTCACCATGAACGTACAATTCTACCCCGGAATAATCTCCCCGTCCCAGTTCCTCCAACGATTCACAAGGCGCTGTATTTTGTTTCACGCGGCGCAGCGGCGGTCGTCTCCGATGGTGATGCCCCTTTTTAGTCCCGGTGTCGCGTTGCAGTTTATAGCCGATCCCTGTTTATATATAATTTTACCGAGGCATGCAACCGCAACCGTTTTCTACCACAAAACCCTGTTTCGAACTTGGATAGTGGCAAAAGCCCCTAATGCAGACAGTGGGATAAGCTTAGAGAACGTTACGGTCGGAAGGCATGGGAGGGTAATTTGGCGACGTACTACTTTGATAACGCTGCTGGAGTTACGTGAACACGTGCCATGAAACCTTTCTTTACAACCATCGTCCAGCGAACGCGAAATCGAGACCACGTTTATAACGCTAACACCCTTGGAATGGCGACATGTAGGTATTTACATATAAAGGCGGAAGGACTGCATGCTCTTAGAATCTCGTCAGGGTATCTTTAATATCTTCCGCATTATCACACCTAAGGGTAAACATGCGCTATGGCAGCTTGTCGGGAGGAGAAAGGATGAATTAGAGGAGGAGAGGAAAAACCACGAGACGACTACGCGATGTGAAGACTACATCAATGAAGCAAGCCATGAAATCTCCACGCAAAAAAAGATTTGAAAGCAACGAACACACTCAAGTGCACTGAATGAAGCTAGCTTTCAATTCCGCAGAGCACGGATATTTCAGGTAATCCTTCGTTGTTATTTGGTCTTCACAGGATAGTTGTCGGTAGTTCTTTCCCCTCCTTCCTTGAGGCTTAGGATTGCAGTCAAGAGGAACAAACGCCTCGGGGATGAAATAAGGAGCTCGAAACGTTTCCAAATATAAGTTACTCTATTATTTAGCCATAAAAGAGATAGCTTTTTCTAGAGAAACATCTTCGCAGACCTTGGATCCCCGCGAGATTGTTTAAGTATCCCTCGAATTTTTACCGCATTTTTACTCAAATTTGAGGATTCGTCAACGCCCATTTGTCAGGCTGTCGGTGTGATCGGTAACGTCGCTTCTCTTCTTTTCCGCCCCCTCTTCTCCCCTTCTTCCTCCCTCTCTCTCTGTCATAATCTCCAACTTCCCTTCTTATACTTTTTACACTACTTAAAGGACCGCAGTTATATTCCATCCATCTACCCACTAGGCTATTTACCGGCACGACTTGGCCATACGTAACCCGAACGGCGCCTCAGCTTGAAGATTGAATGGGAAAATGGTGAAAAGGAAGAAGGGGATGGGGTTTTGCGGGAAGATGACGCTAGCTACGCCCTAATTAGTATGAAGGGACGACAATAGTGAACCGGCTATTGCCCTTCGGGCTCGCAGTAGATGTTTGCTGGAAAGCCCGAGGAACCTCAACGAATACGAGAGAAAATAAGTGGATAGATCGTTCTTCACAGGACGTTCGAACATATTTCTCTGAGCGGAGACGAGATCGGAGGATGAGACGATTGACTAAGGGACTCGGAGTCGGAAATCATCGAAGTTGCTCCAGGCGAAAGATTTAATAGTCGTGACATGTTGTACTGCGAATAGTATGGATACGCTTAAACTTAGGCCTTCTTCATTATTACTTCCCTATTCCTTTGTTCCCTTGGTACAAAGTCCTCTTAAACGCCTTGATCGCCGAAAGCGTCATCAATGGAAAATTTTGGTATCGACAAGAGAATAATGAAAGTACATCCGAAAGAACCAGAAAAGAAAGTTACCCCCGATGCTTCATGCTTCATAAGAAAAAATCGACTTAAAGAAGAATCATTCCACCATGCTTCCATAGGATCGAATGAATCAATTTCCTTCAACGCCCGCTCCCGATCCTCTTCAGCTCCGCCACAGTCTCCTCCTCGTCTTCGATCTCCTGGCGCAGCTCGTCCCGCCTCTTCTGCATCCTCTCGAGCTCGCGACTCATCTCCGCCAGCTTCTCCTTCTTGTTGCGGACGGACGATTCGAGGTGGTTGATGGCGCCTATCTCTCGAGTCAGCTTCACCTCCTCCAGTTGATCAACGAACCCAACAATGAGAGCAGGGAAAGAATGGAACAAGGAATGAACTTACGAGTGCGGCGCTCCCACTGCCCGATCATCTCCGTCGTATCACCCTGCATATTGCTGCGGCGTCGGCGCATCCACGAGCGAGCGATCATGCTGGACGGCCGCGGTAACGTTGCCGACCGGCGAAGGGGTATCTGGCATCCTGGTGGCGGGTTCAAGTTCTCCTTCGGGTTGACCGGGGTGTAATCTATCGAGGTGTCCAGAGTTACCATCAAACATCCTATCGGGGAGGGAAAAGGTTGCAATAGAAAAAGAAGACTGTTCTGATGGTGCTCACCCTCATCGGAAGAATCATCCTCAGCGAAGAAGTTGATGCCATGGCTAATCTTCGTCAGCCTGGGGTCTTCTTGGTAGTAGTACTCGTCGCCGGCGGTTTCGCGGTCGATGCTGGCGGGAAGACGTCGGCGAGGGAAGGGAAGGGGACGCTGTCGAGCGCGTCTTGCAGGGAGGTTCGGTTTCCGTTTCATGTGGAGGATGGGGGATTGGTGGTTGCTGGTCTGTTCGGCGAGGCCGCCGCGCTTGGAGCGGTTACGCTTGACGGATTTGACGGGGGTGCGCTGCATGGTGACGCGACTGGGGTTTGTGGATTCTGTTTTAATTTTCGTGAACAGTTGAAGGTTGAAGATTTTTTCTTTGTTTGTTTGGTTAATTGATTTTTTACTAGTAGTAGTGGATTCTTTATTTTAGCAGAAGAGGAAGTAAAGACCACTCACTGGCAAAGCAATATTTACCAGGCTTTTTTTTTTTTTTTTTTTTTTTTTTTTTTTTTTTGCTTTCTTATTTGATTCACTATGAATAAATATCACGTACTTCCTAGAAGAGCAAAGAAAAAAAGAGAATATTGAGGACCTTATTACATACCATAATTAGCATAATTAGTCCGAACTGAAATTGCGAATTTGCTATGTTTAATCGAGTTTTAATAATATATGCATACGCTTTGCCGCGCTGGCACCAGTCTCCTTCACCTTGCTCAAGCTCTAGTTCATGAGCCTGCAAGCGAAGCCCTTTATGTAATCCGTCAGCTGGACGCACTCTTCGCGGTGTGATAATTATGGCAGTCACACTAAGATCATTGTGGTGAGAGGCATTTCGAACAGGATGCTTAAGATTGGAAATGGCTTTACCGCGTCGAAGCTCCATTCCGTGTCCTTATGATTTCACGTATTTAAAGAAGAGTCTTATCAAGGTAATACATCTATTTCACATTCATATCGAACATCGAACAACCCTTTTTCGACGATTATTTTATTTCAGCTAAGAAAGACTAAATAAAAATACATGAGATAACAGGCGAAAGACAGTGCCTGATCTTCCACCACTCCAATAATCCTTGCACGCAGGCCCCTGTTGGGTACCCGATCGACAGTAACCGCGCAGAGAATTTCAAGGAGTCATCAAATACCACCGCTCCAGGTTGCGGGACTTTACGTCATCCTGCGGTTGGCTATTCATTTCGCGAATCAATCCATTAGCATTACGCCCTTATCCTCTACCGAAAAAGAGCTCGTAAACATCTTCAACAGCTCAAAACATTTAATTCAAAGAGGGAAGAGAATATTAGTCTATCTTACCTTCAGCGGCGTTATCATGCTTCTCCTCGTGCCACTTATCCTTGACGGCGTCCTTGCCAGCATCGGCGCGGTCGCCAATGGTGGCTCCGGGAACGTTACCCTTGAAGGTTTCCTTGTTGGCTTCCTTCGAGGCCTGAGCCTCGTTCTTCTTCATGGACTCCGAGACGCCCTGGGCGGCGTTCTGGATGGAGTGGCCGACTTTCTGGAAGATGTTGTCGTCGGGCTTGTCAGCCTTGGGAGGTCGGTGTTGTGTTGCGACATGTTTGATAAATGTTTGTGTGCGTAGAAATGTTTAAGTGTTTTTGTAGGATTGTGTTTGTTTGTAGATTGCTTTGTGATCTGGTGAATAAGAAGGAACAGGAAAGTTGAGATGGATGGGGAGATGGGGGGTTATTTATGCTTCGATTGAAGCCGGTGATTGAACGAGGTTATGGAGGTGCGGAGGATTGAGGAAAGAGGGGTAAAGTTGGGTTAATGGCCAAACTATGACGACACATGGATGTATAACCATGAGGTTGAATAAGAGCGTTAAAGTTCGACACATTGGCACAGAACGGATCCAGACAGAAGCGAACGCTAAAATTTCCAAGGAACAGGAATAAAACAACTAAACTTCAACAGATAAGTTCTGTACGTTTTCTGCCGGCAGTGTGAGCAAGGCAAAAAAGGCAGAATAGCTTGAATAGTGTCCATTCATTAGCACCAATTGGTTAGAATACAAAAGGCAGATTCGTTTTAAGGCTGAATATGACGTGAGTTTCTGTGTCGCAAACGCGCCGAAGTTTAGCCGCGAGTGCTTTGAGCTTTGGTTTTGTTCTGAGGTGTAACCGTCTGAAGAAGCCATTTGATAGAGTGATGTCATCATTAGCGGTGTCAACTCGACTCCAGCCGAATCGAAAAGATCTCGGATATAGACTCCGCCAATCAACGATCGCCAAAATCAACCTCTAGGCCTGCCACATACTAATCTTGCCGTAGATTTGGGAACCCAGATTGCCTTCGAATTCCGCTTTCGGACTAATGTTTTTCTTCTTATATTCAAGTTTCGGTTATTGCCGTTTCTTTCCAATTCCGTCCCTTTAGCTTTGGACGATAGAAATGACGGTTGAATCAACGTGTCCCCCGTGATAAACGTCGTCATAGCTTTTCAACGGTCCTGTCGTCCTTTTCCTGAACTTGATTACGTTACGTTTCAAACTGTTCCGGAGCAACGTCCTTCGTTCACCAGTAGAGTACTCTCGCCGAGTGTCCGATAACGAATTGTGAGACACCGTTGACGTACCTTGCATCCCCGATACCCCAGAAAGCTCAATGCGATACTACAGTATCGTCTACCAAAGGTGCTAGGGGAAATAACTTGAACGCAAGCGATAGCAATTACGACCACGTCGCCGACGCTCGTTGAGGCCACTGTGCGGTGTTTGCATCGAACTGCCGTATCTTCCTGCCCGTGTCATGATTCGTTCAGGGTGTGATGAGAAGACACGGCGTAAATTGATCGCTGGCGATGGCGAAGCGAACGGGGCGAGAAACCGGCGCATTCAATCTTGTCCGAGTATGCGAGCACCCGCGCAAGATGCCCCGGGAGTAAACCCTCTCCTTTTGGCTCGGTAGTGAGAGGTACCCAAGACCTCACCCCCCCCCCCCCCCTCTTTCGAATCCAGGCACCATGTAGAAGCCGTTTCGGCGGCGTGGTGTTGACTTGAGTTGGATTTCCGGCGACAGTATCGCCACAAATGCGACCTGACCCGCCGCGGATCTCAGGCTCCTGAGAACGAAATTTTTTTTTTTTTTTTGGCTGTCGTCCCCCAACTATCGCCCTTCCACTTACGGCGCTCAATGGCTGTGGGAGATTTGGTGTCTTGACATGTTAGAAGAATCCCATACAGGCCGATACCATCCCCGAAAACGCGAAAAAGCCTGGCTACAAAAATTCTCTGGCTTTTGTCCTCGCTTGTTCAGCCGCAGAAGATCCCCCTGCTTATTTCTTCTCCGAACCAAAGCGGGGCGGGTTTTCAGCCAATTGTTCCCCGATGTCAACAATCGTACATAAGGCCCACTGGTTCCGAACGTTTAATTCATATCGTCGACCCGAAGAACGCGTTCAAATCCCTACTAGTCAACCTGGCGGAATTGTACTCCTGAGAATCTTTCAATAACCGAAAACTCCCTTCTCTTTCGCGCTCTTTGCGATTTACGTTCAACACCATGATCGATATCCTCTCCTTGCCCCGCGACATCGTCTTCGAAATATTCGACCACACCCCGACGCCCACCCTCCTCCTCCTCCGCCTCGCCTCCTCATCCCTCAACTCAACCGTAACCTCCTACCTAACCTCCAACAAGCTGACCTTCCACACCTCCGAATCCTCCCCCTCGAAAACTGCCAGCGGATGCTAGCCTACGGCACATCCGCCAACAAACCGTGGAAATCCAGCTTCGGCACTCTCGTCCTATACCAGGAAACCCTCCGGGTACATCGCACATGTTCCTCTCGCACTGCCTGAACGCCGAGCGGCTCGCGTTAGCATACCTCGCCGCCTTAATACCGTTCGTCGAAGACATCGGACCGCATTTACACTCCCTGAAGGTAATCTGCTCGGACGATTACACCTCAAACGACGCGAAGCTAATACAAGACCGCTTCTGCCGCGTAGTCTCCCTCCTTTTGCTACACTGCGACGCCTCCCTCCGCAACGTTACGAGCGTGTACATGCAGGTATGCATGGGACGGCTTTTGGGGTACTTCATGTCCTGCGTCTCCAATCTTACCAACCTCACCGCTCTCCTCCAATAATGCGACGAGGCGAAAAGTGGTTACAAGAATCCGACGTGCCGCTGTACATGACAGGAAAGCAATCTTCATACGCCATCGAAGATTGGGAACAACTATACAACTGGAAACACCGCGACCCTTTACCGACGGAAATCCACCAGGAGAAACGACGCCAGTTGGTGCGGATGGTACGATAAAGGCTCCCCCGCTCGTGTACCGTTACCGCTATTACAGCGTATAAAAGACTTCGAGATAGTAAACGACTACCCTCCGATCCGACGTTATACCGCTTCATCGACTTCGCGGAGAGTATGAAAAACCTGAAGAAATTCGCGTGGAACGCAGGATACAAAGACTCCGGCTTCGTCCGGGATTGCCAGCCCGTCCATCTCCCAAACCTCCAAGAGGTAAAAATGACGCGCGCTCCCGTCTGCGGCGACGCCTTCCTCACAACCGTCTTAAAAAAACTGGGAGGATACGCTCACAAGTCTACACATCGACCACTGCACCATCCACACCGAAACCGAGTCGGAGCGTAACGGTCGAGCTGCCTACGGCGGTATCGGTAAGTTTCTAGACAATCTCCTGACCACGCTACCGAAGCTAGTGAACCTAAAAATCGAGTGTCTGGGTATACCCGCTGGGACTTCACGGAGAAGGCGTTGCGGACCGCGAGTTCGCATAATCTTTCGCTCGACGACTGGAACGAGCCGTGGGGTTACCAGTACTCTATGGCTGCGTATACGGTCGGACCCATGGGAGGGACGGACGGGGACGGGGTATAAGAGGCCGGTGCTGTCGCCGTTCCAAGGCGATCTGTGGGCGCTGAAGAGGGTGAGGAATGGGTATAGACAGCGGAGGTTGGAGAGGGGCTCGGGGTGGATGACTGGTTGAGGTTCCTGTGCGAGGAGAGGTGGGAGAATACGCTGTTTAGACGGTGGGGTTTGCGGAGATGCTGTGAAAAAGAGGGAAAGAAAAGATATATTTTCGATGGAACACTTTTGGACGTATAAAGCTGCTTGTAGCTGGGTCTATATCGAGATATTTAAACCATCCAGGAGGCAAGCCCTTATTAAAATGGACACCAATGGGATTTTATAATTTTCACCGTCAACAAGGGAGAAAAACTCGCAGGAAACTACTTAAGTTAGCTAGAACTGAAGCGATAACACACAACGGCATCGATTCTCACTAGCGATCGATGTCTTCTACGTGCCATCGATATATTCTTTTGTTTTAGATGCATTGGTATGTACAAATGGTTTGACTGGTGCCATTGTAAAGCACTGAGACTGGCCGGATGTTCGTGCGTCACCGCCAGGTTTAGGCGCGATGGTGTCCCCGGATATCGTACTTCCGTCCACCGCTGGTGGCATCATCCCCGCTAGCCACTAGCCGGGTAACGCTCATCCTGCTCGCCGTAGCATCAATAATGGAGTGTTACGCCTAGCTCGCAGATGTGATATCCATCCTACCCAATTTCGTCGAAGTTATGTAAGGCTGTTTCCCACCAGATTCTACCACGTTTTCTTTCTCCTCGCCCTTCTTTTACGGGGATCGACTTCCCCTGACGATCAGGGCTCGCCGTCAGAAACTTATTTCGACGTAAACTCATCCCAGAACATTTTCTCTCCCCGAATTCTACCGCTACGAAATATCAACCTAGCAGATGCGGTTTTCATGATGCTGAAAGGGTCGAATTTCTGATTGCCTTAACGCGGGTTGGATTTTAGTCACAGCAGCGACATAGGCATCGTGGCGGCTTTGCAAGTTACGGGGTGCGCAAAACTCCTAGGCGGATTGGACTACGTCATCACGACACAACACAACGACAGGCAACTTAGAGCACATGTAGCACGTTTCAAATAAAGCAAATTTGGAGCAAAGGATTATACGCGGATACCGGAGATTTACCAATTAAGGAATTAATTCAAGTTGCTTTGCTTGCAAACATGCCTATCTCATATGGGCTTCTTCATTATTATTGATCTCCAGTTTTTCCTAGCTAAGAACATGAATGAAATTGAAAACGATTTCCCCCCTTGTCATGAAAGTAGAAAAAGACAAACTCCGTATGAATCCAATTTGTTCTGGTCATTAAAGTAGCAAGAAAAAAAAATCTTCCGCCTTCACAGGAATCCTTTTTACCTGTTTTGCGAACCAGCCTGCTTCTGCAAATCGCCTCTACCCCCTCTGCCTCGTCTTCCCCTCATCGTGCAAATCCTGATACCTCTCCTGCTCAATTCTATCCCCGTCAACCCAGCAACGGCACTCCCGAACGCACCCTGGACCCTATCTCCGACGCCCCTTCCAAGATCACTCATCTGTCCCTGCGCTTCTTGCCCTTTTCCCTCGGCGTTCTGACGCTGTCCTTCCTGCTTTAGCGATTCGCTACCGACGAGGCCGCCGACGGCTTCCTTGGCAGCGCCGACGGTTTGGTTCCACGAGCCGGCGGAGCGGTTGGGGTCGTCCTTTGTTATGGCGCCGGCGCGGAGGCGGTGAACGGCCTGCTTTTAGGGTTGCGTGGGAGAGGTCGTGCTCGCGCTGGGCTTGGTCCTGGCGGCTTGGCCTTGTGCCTGCATTTGAGATAGGGATGTTAGTCTTCTTGAGGTATCAGAAGGTGACGGAGACGGGAAGGAGAGGGATGAGTGGAGGGGAGGAGGAGAGGAGATGGGGAGTTTGTTGTTGTGGAGAGAGAGCTAACCTGATCAGCGGTGCTACCCGTGATGTTCCGATGGCGCTCTGGACGGCGCCGACGGCGGAGTCGACGTACGACTGGAAGGTGGAGGAGCTCTGCTTGTTATCGTCGGACATTGTGGATGATTGAGTTGATGTGGTTTTTTGTTTCAGTGGATTGTAGTAAGTATGTATGTGTGTGTGTGTAGAGCTTTTTTTTTTTTGTTTGAATGTTATTGGAGATGATGATGATGATGATGATGATGATGATGGAGGAGGAGAAGATTAGCTTTGGGAGCAAGAGGAGGGAGCTTATTTTATAGTTAAGAGGGTTTGAAGGAAGAGAGGGGTTGAGGGAAGGTTCTGCCAGCTACGTCATTGTATTTTTTATTTTTTTTATTTTTTATTTTTTTATTTTTTGGATGAAGGGAATTTAAAGTTGGGTCGCACGGTCGCCGCTCGAGACTTCCCCTTTTTGCCAAGAATTGTCCGAATAGACTTTCTAGCAATGACGTCATGATGTCATTTCTACCAGCCGCATGTGAAAGAAAAAAAGGGCAAACCATGATCTCGGGGCTTCACGAAAAAATAGCAGTTTTTTTGGTTATCTACAGCATTCTATTGGCTTCGAGATGGTTCGATGCTTGCGACTACTATCAAAAACTTAAAAGTATTTCCTTGGTGAGGCCATGATATAACGATATAACGGTATTGAAGCTGAGTTGAAAATTACTCCGATGCGAATAGATGAGATGAGATGCAGACAGACATACACGGGCGTACATAGCTTAGTAGCTGGAAGAGCAAGCTAATCGCCGCAGTCAAGTAACCAAAAGCAACATGGAAACACGAGAGAGACCATCTTGGTAGGGGGACGTTTATGTACTTAGTTTGTATCAGGTAACCAACAAATTGAATGGGAAGATGTTAGACACGAAATTTTTTTTATCCCGGAAATAGAACATTGGAGCTTCAAGTCCGCCAGCTGCCTAAAAGACGGCCCCGTACCAAAGCTGCTCCTGCCGCTCCTCGCTTCTGTCAAAGCCCGGATCCGTTCCGGGCGTCGCCGCGTTCTTCCCTCGTAGACCTTGAGAGGTAACGGAAGCCAGGAGGGGCTTTCTCTCATAAAGTACCGACGTCCAGCGACGAGAGAGACAAGGGCAGTGTGGCATTTCTCCGTTGCCTATGCTCACTTCCCTCAGCCTCGTTACACACGATGGATGTCGTGCTCCTTCTAATCCCAATCTTCTTGCCAATTGCACATACTTGCCATCTTCGAAGCCATCCGTACGCACTATCATGATGGTATATAGTTTATACCCAACCTCGAAGTGTGAGGGCACGTGGTAGGGAACCAAAAATATTAAGTAAGAAAAAAAAAATTTAAAAATAAAATGAAATGGCAACGGATCCACCCTTAGTTATGAAGTTCTCGAGCTAGCGCGCAAAAGGAATAAGATTATTACTTAAGTATGCCTGAATCAGTGGTGGTGGTAGGGCGAAGTGGGATTCGATCTAGTTTATTAAATGTTAGGCCTAAGTTATGATTCTAAGAACATGATGTTTCGAGATTCGAGGAGGACCCTTGAACCAACGAGGCTGGCTTCTACGAGGCGAAAGGAGGACTCTTAAGAGAACACTAATTATATGATCTTCGATATTGAAGTAATGATCGAAAGTCCGGGAAGCCGGGCATAAAGTTGAGCCGAGTAAGGGATGTGAGAAGCCGACTTAATTATCCGAATCTTCAGAGTACGCGTCCTCATTGTCCGACGACTCACCACTGCCTTCGGAATCAGTTCCTCTTGATCAGACCCTCGATCAGACTCTCCTCGATCAGAGTCTCTTCGACCAGAGTCTACTCGATCGATTCTCCTTTGTCAGAGTCTTCCTCGTCGAATTATCTTCATCTGAGCCCTCTTCTTTTCCAGGGTCCTCCTCTTCTTCAGAATCGCTCTACTCTTCTTCAGACGTCTCTGCATCAGATGTGCCTTCTTCGGAATCTTCTTAGTCAGAGTTCTCCTCGTCGCTAGTGTAATCCATTTTGGACGTTGCTCTCTTGGGATGAGACATTGTGTCAGTAGAACGCGGATTGGTCGGTCCTTTCCTTTAGAGATCTGCTGCCCAGTAGCACGCCTCGGGGGCTGCAGCCTGCTTTTTAGACACTGAAGCGCGTGATTTCTTCATGTCAGCCTGTCCGCCATCGTCCTCCTCTTCTTCCTCCTCGCCTTCTTCCTTGTTGAGCTGTTGAAGCGCCTCGATTTCGACTTCCCCATCAATTCCTCGTCGTCGAGAGCAGCCTCAGCAGCAGCAGCGTCGGCATCAAGCTTCGCAGCGCTTTTCTTCATCCATCCCAAATATAATGTTAACAGCGTTATAACCTCTTTCCACACCTCATACGATTCTACCACACTATCAGACAGACAAGAGTCAGTCATTGTAGCCATGAATAATGTCCATATCTGTATTTATTCATGTATAAATTGTCAGGGATGGAATAGGCTACGTTTTCAATGTGTTGTAAATAGTCATCTATTTACAGTATGCTATTTAGCCAGATGCCTAGCTACTACTCAATATAATACATGCGTATAGAATTTATCTTTCCAGACCTAGCAGCCTAGCAGATATCTGCTCGTGCTAGGTCTTCCTCATCATGGCGGTTTACTGTCGAAATCACCCAGCGGGGACTTCACAGCTAGTCTCTTCAAGAACTAGGCGTAGAAGCAGGGATGCTCGGGTCGTCGGCGGTAACTGCGGTGCCCGCGGGAAGAACATTCTGACGGAAATACCTGGCGATCAACGTTTCCTGCGGGGGAATAGAGGCAGACGAGGTACCAGTCGTAGTTGTTACATCTCGGCTGAGTTGCGCTGCCAATAGCTACTGCGCATCCGAGATACTGCGTGCTCTTCCAAACGAGCTGAGTGAAAGTTCCCGCTCGTTGTTGCCATCCAGGGTTGTTCCAGTTGTAGTACTTGACAGACGCGTACCAACCCTCAGCGCTAGAAACAGCGGAGCTCGGGGTCAGCTGGTCGCCGCCGAACCAGGGAGTACCGTAACCACCGTTGTACGTAGGGGTAGATAGGGTTGTTATTGGTGCCGTCGGGGTAATACAAGCGTTCGCGACAGTTTGAGCCTTCTGAGCGAGGAAATCGCTCCACTGGAGATCTGGAGCGCCGTGGACCCTCCTGTGATTGTTGTGAACCGCCAATACTTGCGGTTGCCAATCTGTAGTCGGCGGCGGAGGTGTAGGCTGCTGAGGCTTGGTAGAAGGGTCAACGCAAACACCGAGCTGGCAAACGAGGTTGCCTATATACCACCAATACTTAGTAAATTTTCACATAACATGTATATATATACATGTATCAGAACAACAATCAACCAGGAGCAGGATTCAAACCGTTGCAAGCCGCCCAGTCGCCAGGGCAGCTAGAACCGGCCCTCCGGCCGCTACAACTTCGCGGACGGCTGCCTTGAAGCTCATTTTTTGCACCTGAGGTGAGGCGTGGATGCCGGCGGCCGCGAGAGCCGAAAAAACGATCGTGTGGATAAGCATATTGGGTTGAAGAACGAACGAATATAATGCAAAGAGAGGTCAAGACTAGCTCTATGAGCGACTGATAAGTGTCGGTGATGCGAGGAAGATGAGGTGCGGAGAATGGGATTTTTATAGACTCATATCATCCCATATTTTTTGAAATTTATATGGTGGGACGCATCACGCCCAACAATTGCGACATGTTGTGAGGGGCTCATTCGAGCCTTCTAGCACCAGCATCTTCGCCAGTAAACAGTTCTTGAACCGATGATCACCTTCTCGAAGGAGGTCGCCCAGACCAGGGTTACACCGTTGTGGTAACAAAAAACATATCAAGAGGAGACGTTTTCGGAACGTTCCATTCATGAGCACTTACCAACATTGGCGATTGTTGTAAACGGGAATTCTAGGCTCTCAATGAGAACATCAAGTACCTTGTTATAGGATTTCATGAGGTATAAAGTGCTGTTCCGCGGGGGCCTCTCGAAAATATATGGCCTCACTTTGACGTTAAGTTATTAATAGACAAGACGAAATGCCCTTATCTGCCGAGGCTTCGAAAAAGCCCAGACCAACTTCCTGGTTAAGAAGCCTCCCTGGATCTCCATCCGCAGCAGCAGGGTTACCAGGTTATCGAAAACAGGATGGCAGGAAAGTTGATAACGCAAGTGGCTGCTCGGTTAGAAATGTCAGTTTAACTTTTGCGGAGGCGAATCCGCTAATTGTACGAGAAATGTGCATCTCAATTCCGCGATGGAATACGAACGTTACCCGTGAATTTGCTGCTCGGAAAGAACTCCAGAGAAGGTCGATATGAACTTGAGCGCACTTCTGAAGGCATGTTCCTTGCAGCAACCCTGCTATATAACGGCTTGTCCGTCCTCTTCGAGGTCAAGGCAATCAAGGATACAGAACGCCGCTACCAGACTTTTGCTAAGGATATTTAACGAAAAACGGATTCGCTTTGAGCGCCAGCGAGCGGTATCTAGTGCCGACGGTTACGTCTATCAAGAGAAGTTCGTCAAGATGATTCGCATGCCCCCTCATGATCTGTCACCGCTTTCTAATTATCTAACTCTGATTTCAACTTCAAACGCTCAATCGCACGGCAACTCCAAGGCTACTCTATCCCCGTACAATTTTAATACTACCTAAAGAACATGGGACGGCAAACTTTGACGGTTATGTTGCAGTATAATGCTTGGAAACCAAGCCCCTGAAAATTGCCATTCACGAAATCACAACTTCTTTCGGCGGATTACCTCCCCAGCCTTTCCTTTCTAATATCACTAGGCTGCGATCCAAGGAAACTTCAATTTTCCTTCAATTGTTGAACATAGAGAAATGGGTATTCAGCATTGCAATCACTCCTCAAGAATCGTATTTTCCATATGAATCTTGTACATCCGACGTTGGTTTCTCCTCGTCTATCACAATCTTAACTCAATCTGCATGGTTACCCATGCTGTCCAAGACGCAGGACGTTACAAGTACCATGGTAGCAGTCGTGGACTTTTTACACATCCGAATCTTCACGAGCCAGCGTTTTAATTTAGTCTTTCTGTGCAGAACTTACTCTGGATTGAGTTCAAATTACGCCAGAGTCAGAATATCTCGCACAATCCATGTTTTCCATTGCTTGCATTTGACATTCGGGAGTTCATATGTCTTGCTCTAATCCTCCCGCATAATTGTCATTGATATACCCGGCTATAGCTTTATCAGGATGGGTTGCGTAGGAGATTCTCGGCCCTTCGATGCTTCACCGATTGACTAGGCGTTCATGTTCGCTCCGACGCCAACCTCTAAGCTTCCACAAGCTTGTGCTTCACCTTTCTCGAACCCACCAATTTGTTAATTACCAGATTTATTGTATCCCTATCACCCTTTCCATGCAAGGTTACGCGATTTATTAAGGTTTCATCACCCATAATGGCATTCTTTCAAGCCTCATTGGCGCGAGAAAACGGCCGTGTAGCGACCGCTGAGGTTTTGCGGCAGAAAGGCCGCGATCAGTGACATCCCTAACTCGCTCGTAGCAGGCCTGATGTCCTCTGTCCCAGAAGTCTTCACCTCGCTCCAGCCGTTACTCATTCCCTCGGCTTTGTTAGATTCTCCCTCAAGTTCATCCGAGCAGTTGTGACCACACTTGGAGCTATCGCTACTGCCATGTCCATGCAGTAGCTAATCATCCACAATCGATGTCGCGATGATACTGCAACGCGAAGGAATGGGACATACGCGACACTTGAACGGATTCGTTCAGAAAGCGCGATAGCTTTAAATACAGGCGGTTAGTTCTCTAGGGGCAGTCTATCAAGGGCTACGCAGATTTGTTGTTTCATAGTAGGTCACGTTTTATGCAATACACTGCAGTATATGACTTTGCAGTAAATCTAAATTGAAACTAAGGCTCGTGCACATCTATATCCAATATTTCCTGGGAACACCTTTGCCCAAGCTAGTCAGAGATACCTTGCAACTTTATGCTGGTATAACCCCAATTAACAACTACTCTACATTCTATTCCTACATCCTATCCTCCCCTATCAAGTCTAATCTATAAAACGAAGAGAGAAATCTGGAAAAGAAAAACAAATATATAGTCCTCATCCGGAATTCCCAACGCTCCCTAGATTTAAACTCCAGACTCAGATGATCTTCGTCTCAATCATCCCAAACCAGTTCTCAGGCTTGATACTCAAGCCCTGAGACCCATTAATGGTGGCACCTGTGATCGTTTCCGTGTCCGTGCTGGCAGCACTGGTCGTTCCACCTGTCGTCCCGGCAGCATCGATCGTCCCAAGGGTGTCCGGGCCTTCCGTCGCAGAACTGGGGAGGGCAGCGCCTGTCTCCGGGGCGGGCGTTGCAGCACCTGTTGTCGTCCCAGCGGGAATCGCAGCAGCGGTCGTCCCACTTGGAGTCGCAGCAGCGTTCGCTCCAATGGTGAGGATCGCACTGATTGGGGCCGCCGTGCTGAGGGAGCGCAGCCGCGAGGCCGGTGAAGAGAGCGGCGGCGGCGATGAGGGTAGCGGAGAACTTCATTTTTGATTCCCGTGGAAGGTGTATTTGAGGTATTTCTTGCTGAAAGATGTTTGCTGAAAGCTTCTTAGGGCGTTTGGTGAAGAGGCTTTGGAGATGTGAGTATTGAAGGGTGCTGTGATGAGTGAAGAAGAAAGCGAGTCTCTAGAGGAAGATTGTGGATCTTTATATACCTCGAAGTGCTAGTTGAGAATGTTTCGTCTCCTAAAATCCCACCCTATGGAACGGTAACTCAGCAGAACAGATTCCAATGAGATGAAATTTGAAGTCTGTGCCAACTTAAGGATCCATCACCACCGACCCTCGGTTCCTAACGTGGGATTCCTTGTGTAATCGAGGACGCGTATTCCAACATCGTGGAAGAAGGTTAGTATCTCGAAGGCGCCGGAATGCTCAGGAATGGATATCTCGATTCGAGCAGGTGTCAACTACAACGGCCAATTCGTACCAGCCTTCAGAGCGATCATTCTGCGTAAAATTAAACGATAGTACGATATAGTTTCATGGGAAAACAATATGCCTGCTACTTAGCATCTGCAATTTCCTGGCATTTAGGGAATGTTTCCCTCCACGTTAGAAACCAGTTCGCAGCCACAGTGTGTCAGTGCCAGAACGCTTCCTCTCAATTAGTTTCAAGGCAAGATGCAGGACGGAGAATATCGAGAGCTTCCCGTTTAAGGATGCAGAATATCGGAACGGGCTTATTCGAAAATAATCCGGCAGACATATACCATTGGCCACAACTGGAAAATCCGCTCAAGTAATCATGCAAGAATAGCAGCTGAACGACATGCCTTAATGTTCCATACATTTTCGAGCTGCTGTCAAACGAACTTGGCCAATAGTAAGCATTCCAAGATTAGGCTAACGGCTCGGAATACCGGCAGTTTCCAAGGGCTGGTATTAGCAGGCCTGTTTGAAATGCTTCTATTTCCTGGGCATAGGTAATTTTGGCAACACCCTGCCCGGTGCACACCTCCACAGCATCGCTTGCAGTTATATACGAACGGAAACAATGTAAGCTCCCTCTTAATGTTACTCAAAAGAACGGTGCTATGGTTGCACGAAAGGATAACGAAGCAGGCAAAAAGCTTGTTCCCCAAATTTCGGAACAGTTTCCGAGGAATATTTCGAGTCAAGAGGAAGAGGAAGGACGTTTTTACGCAATAGAGAGTCGGTCGGGGATCACCAGAGCATTTGAACCGTTTTAAAAACGGCAGAGCAAGGTGTCCCTTGAGAATATCCAACTTGTCTGAAGGCAGTGATAGCCCGGTCAAGAAATGGATTCTGCATCCGAGGATCTGGAAGAAAGAACGGTTTCGTGTCTTGGAAAAATAAAACCTGCGCAGAGGGTTGAATACCAGTTACGTTTTCCAGAATGACAGAAGGGCTAAGCCAGATTGGCAGGTGCACAGACACGAGCCCCGAACGCTTCACGGAGTGGCGCCGGAGCTGCGGCACAATCTCCGCTGCGCCGACCACCGAACACTGAACAATCAACGCTACAAATAATCAACAGCAATGCTAACCCTATAGTAGATTCCATTCTACAAGGACCAAACACCGATATTGTTTCACCAAGATTAGTAAATCAACAGCGGATATTGCTTCACTAGATATTTAGCTATAGGTGCATGCCTTTTCGACTTAGCTTTCTCCGGAGCTGGATATCACCGTGATATATTTGTTTCTAGGATGACAGATCTAAAAAACGAACTCCCCGTCTATGTCCTAAGCGGTTTGCTTAAAATCACTAGTATTAGTAAACAAAGTTTCAAGTTTTTTGACAAGATGTAGCAGGGACATTATTAAGACTCTAAGCGAATATATTGAAATCAAGTGCAGAGACTCCAAAGTAGTATTACAGAAACGCATGTTTTGAGTTGGTACGAAGATATCAGTTGCTTTGGAATCGATTTTCGAACGAATGGATTTCCAAGCCATAGCATCACTGATATCCAATGTCCAGAAACGGGCTCATAAGAAGTTAGATTATAGATTACATTATACAAGAATACTACTATACAACCAGTGAATAAAAATCTTTGAAGTAATCTACAGATCCCTGATAACAACCGACGAAGCCTCCGAAATCTTCATAGACCTAATACTCATAGCATCCAAATCGAAATCCCAGCTGTTCGTGCGGTGGACACCGTTCGTCGTGTGGCCCATCCTCTCCGACGTCGACTGGAAGCTCCTGAAGCTCTTCCGCCCTGGGACTGCGTCCTAACCGGCCTCATCGGCGGCGCTACGCCGACGTTGCTGCTGTTCACGGCCACCGGCGTGCTGATGAACGAGTAACCCGTGGAAACGAAGGAGGCATGGCGGGCTCTCCGGCCGATACCCGGGCGGCGGAGGATTTGGAACGTAGATGCGATGATGAAGAGCGCCGTTACGCCTTCGGTGGTGAGGTGGGAGTAGACCATGGATGTGAAGGTCAGGCTCGGGAGTTGGCAAAGTGTACGTTCGCGATGGAACCAAGACAGGCGCTGTAAGCAGAATGTATTAGTAACTTTCTTCATCGTCATAAAAACCTAGGGAGATAGATGATTATACATTACGCAGAAGAATCCCATCATCCGGCTGGGCCGGTTCAGGTTGCTGGGTTGCGAGTCTCCCAATTCTCTTTGGGCCCGGTCAGCAATGATGGTTACGACGATCTCGGAGACGACGAGGATGTTCAGGAAACAGTCGGCGGCGGAGACACCGAGGCTGACGACCCGTCCGTTGCAGTGGTGCTTCGCCAGCTCCCAGACGTTGAAGCCGGCCTGGATATTGGCCGGACCGCAGGCGAGAACCTTGGCGACGATGGCACTGAAGAAGTAGGCGACGCTCAAGCCGCAAAGGACCCAGCAGCAGATGCGGTTACCAGATGCGCTGAGACGTTCATTTGCTCGACGGCAGAAGATGAGCAGGTCGAGGCGGATCATCGTCAATGATGCCACAGATATGAGGGACGAAGCAACTGTAGGATGATGTCAGTCAATGCCGTCAAAGAAACACTAATCATGGATGTCTTGGTTGGGTGTATCTTACAAAGAATTGTCTGGGACTTCTCAACAGATTTGAGCGTCCAGTCCTGGCCGCGGAATCCCCACTGGAGAGCGCAGGCTCCGTAGATGCCGATCACAGAATACGCTGAGAAGAACATCACGGACAGGATGAGCAGCAGATCGTCAACAACGAAGAACATCCGCTGCGGCGATCCATACTGCAGGGCCGATCGCGTGTACCTAACGAGCGGTCGGGCATAAGTAAACGACAGGACGATGGTGAGAACGACCGCGTAGAAGACGCAGAAAGGTGTCTTGAAGTTCTTCGGAAGGTAATGGCGGTCGCTGAGCACAGGAGGAACCGGCAGAGGGCCCGAGTTCGGGTTCATGAGCTTCTCCAGCCGGGAGAGTTGGTAGATATCCTCCGGCGTCTGACCTGTTGAGAAGACAGAGGGCAAATAAGGATCCGCCATTGTTTCTGTTTAGTCTGTCTTTTTCTGACCTTTTTGATAAGCCTTAGTTGGATATGAAAGAGTGTTGTGGCCTAAGGGGAACGTCGAACTGCAAAGATGTAAATCATGACCGGGGAAGGCATGGAATATATATAATTAATAGCTCGTAGGGATTACGACGCATTGCCCATCACTTTGTACTATCTCGGCCGGCAGACGAATTTCAAATTAGGGTTTGTATCTTATTTTTCCGGGAATACATCTCCGGATTACTATCGTGAGATCTGTCTACATGGAAAGCGTTGCACTAAAGGGGGTACGGAAAACGCCACCACGTAAGCGAAAAACGATATTTTATATTGGAAATTATGAGGAAATATAGTAAATTTCGCTCTCTATTGGCCTTTTTCTTATATTTTCGATGGTCTAACTATACTGAAATTGGATTTTAGGCAGATCACATTCTCTTCGCGCAGTAATCAAAAAAGATCACGATCTTCCCAAGTTCGCTAACTTTTTTTCATGGTAAATATTAACTAAATTGCCAAGGTATTTCTCTCTTTAGGGTGAACTGATGATATTTAGACGCGTGCGTGCCATATATAGTTTGGTCGCGTTGACGATCACGGATCGACAGTGATTGGATCTGCATCCAAGCCTTTTTTTAACAGACTAGTCGAGCGACTGCAGGAACAACACCGAAAAAAAGGGATGAAAATACCAGTGACGAACAAAAACGGCCAGTACGAACCTATCAAGGCTCTTTCTGAGAATCTTTGTAGGATTCAATCGAGTTAGAAATAGATATTAGAAGGGTTTAAGGGGAACAACGCAATCGATATCTTGCTGACTGTCTTGACGAGGAAAACAGTCCCGAATCTGCTTATCGATCTGATACGAGACCCATGGTTCAATATCGCGTCTCTGGTTCTGAGGGTTAAATCTATCTAGCGATTTGAATCCTGCCCGATATTGACTTTCGTCGTTGAATGTCCATCACGGATGCTGTCATCGAAGGCTTGAAGGCGCCCGGGTGTGGTGTTCTTCCAACATGCGGGTGCTCAACGGTAATCAAGCCACCAAATTTGCTGCCGGCGTTGAGGGAGTTTCTCTCTGTGCAAGTTGTTTATTTCACACGGATAATTTTTAGGCATCCCACATTTTAATCCCTCCCGTCTTCCCCCGGAGCGCCACTAACGTAAAAATGTGCTCGTATGAGGGAAAAAGGGGGCTTCCTTGGACTTCGAGTGTAATATTATTATCAATTTTCCGTTTGATAAACTGACTAAACAAAGAGTCCTCGATCACTGATATTGAGGGCGGCCTAGCGGCGAGTGATACGTCCAGAGAAACAAACATTCGCTTTCTTATTGCCTAGCTTGGCTAGCTTGAAGCGCTGAGATGACAGATATATAAAAGTGTTAGTCTTGAGATCTCATTCGTCGAAGCTAACGTCAGGCTGTCAAGGCCTCCTACCGCCACCAAATATAGTTCGCTTCGTATATTGCGCATTAATTTCGCTAAAAAAACCTCGGGCCTCCCCAGAGGATTTGAGCCCTACAGGCGGTTATTGGTAGGCTAGGGCTTTGGGGACCAGTAAACAAACATGCTGATCTCCCCAACTTTCGTTCAATGTTTCGATGTAAGTGATCGTTGGACTTGGTCCATTCGGAAGAGAGCTTGCAGTAATGTGATTACTGGCATTCCGTAGAATTAGATCCTTCGAAGTCCCGGTTAATCGTCTTTCTAAATTTCGCTGTTTGATCTCGTAAGATCAAAGGGCAGTGTCAAAGACGAGTACGATCAGGACTATGTAAGTATTGAAATCAGGTTCGGTGAGTAGCATGACCAGCGACCTTGCGACCGCGTATGAATCAGAGAACAATATCAACAACCCAACGAGTTTAAGACACGTCGAGAGCCTCAGTTTCTATTTTCCTTTTCGTAGTTTACATTTTGTAGAAAGCGACAGAGTTATAGATCTACATTAAGAGATTCACAGTAATATTCTAGATAAGTATGATTCAATACCGGTGCTCCTCTCCTTGAGACCGGAGATCGAGTCAGGTAGGTAGAACCCGCCATACAACTAGAATCTTGTAAAACGCAAATCAACGTGATTCTCAAAATGGAATGTTCTCTTCCCGTGAGTATACAAATGAATAACGTCTCCGGTATCACACGACTCGGTTCTTACAGTCAGTTGACATAATTGTTGGGACACTTTCCTAAAACGGCAGTCTTCCCATACAAAAGTATGATTTTTGCACTTTTTCAATCAATAATAACGCAACAACGACTAGATAAAATTAGCTAAAACTTAAATATGTTATAATATATATTGTAAACTAATACATATTAAAATTTTAAAAAAATCCGTTAAAAGTTTATGACGTAATAATATTTAATATTTTATATATTTTTAAAAACACGTACTTCACGCACTTTTTATATGTAAAATACGCGAAATTGCACAAAAATCGTGCGATTTTTAAACTAGTTAAAATTTAAAATAATATATATAACTTAATTTATGACGAATCTTTTTAAAATTTAAATATGTATTAGATTAATATTAATCTATAATATATTTTAATTTTATAAGTTTTTATTAAATATTGACATTATAATATAAGTTTAAAAGTAATAATATAAATTTTTTTATATATAAAAATTTTAAAAAATAATATAAAATTTAATATTTGATAAAATTTTATAAATTTTAGTATGTTATTATTATATATATAATAAACGTAAATTTCCAATTTTATAAAAATCGGATAATAATTGAGTGAGTTATCGATGATTTAAGATATTGTAGAACTTGAAGAAATTGCCGTTTTAGGTAAGTGTCCCAACAATTATGTCAACTGACTGTATCAGAGATAACTTTTCACGCCTTGATATCTTGCTGCTTTAGGACATTACTTTCTCTACGGATATCAGCTAGGGGAGTCTTTAAAGTGAATGTCTTGCTGAACTTGACCGGTATATCTCCTGAGCCACGTTGGAGGGAGCTCTTGAACTTCACGTGATGCTCCAATGCGTATACGTCAACGAAAGGACCCTGGCTGAGGCTGGGTATCTCACTATTTACCACGTAGTATGATATTTGCCTCCACGGTATACGGGAATATATAGTGTAGCGCTGTCCATTACTGGCTGGAGAATATAAGTAACTCGGAGCGAAATCGCCTTGGAAGGGTTCGGCCTCCGTTGAGGTTGTTTCGTCAAGCGACTTGTCCAACGTTATTAAGTATCTTCGGCGTCGGTAGGGCGCAGGGAGGAATATTTCAGGGATCGGATACAAGCAATAACATGCCAGAAGTCTCTCGCCTCGAAATGCTCGGATAAGAAAGAATTTCCCGTTTTCCCGAGTCGTTAAGGACATCTCCCAGTCTTCCTCCTTAACCGCTTCAATCTGAATTCTGTTATGAACTTATGACCTTGTCATCGTACCACTCCAAAATTCAAGGCAGATGAAAAACTCAAGACAAAGAAACTTGAACCACTTTTGGGCAAATTTCCAGAGATCTCTATTTCCGGCATTCCCAGCCGCCAGTCTATCAGGTTTTGTTTTACTATTGGCAGTGGTTGCACAAACGCTAAGGATTAACTTTTCCAACATCCCTGACTCTGCCTTAAGCTTAGCTTATTCTCCTAATTCTCGGCTACCCCTGAAAGCTGCGGTTAAGCTGAAGACGGCGAGCTAACCTTAGGCTGTTCATCGATTCTACTTTTGTTTTACCCGGTTGGCATCGAATCTGCTGCTTTTGGCTCGGCCGAGGACGTTGTAACCTGCAAGCGTAAGAAGGACTTGGGTATCCGACCAACAACTTGGTAACTGCAGCTGTACATCTATATATCTGATCCGATTGAGGGAACAATGGGCGTTACTTTTGCTTGATGCTTAGCAATGGTCGGGCGGGTAGATAAACATGGCTGCTACTTGAATTACATCATGGACATATGCGGAGCATTAGGGGAGACAGTAAACAGTTGCTGGAGGATAATATCGTCGCTCAGGGACGCTTTAGAACGGATAATTCCGTTGGGGTCTTAGGAATGAGCTCGTTCTCTAGCTCCTTAGGATTTCAAGATTGGTGTCACACAATGTCCTGCCGCCCAGACGATTGCTCCTTCGAACACACTCTATAAGAATAAACAAACAAAACGGCAGCGGTTATAAGAACACTCTTGGTAGTACAAGACACCCCCACGAATTCTATGCATGCAGCTCAATTGAACTCATCTTCAATGTTAGAGATAAATGAGATATGGGTCGATGGAATGGGTATATATCTCGCTTGTGCGCTCCATGGTTTCTCGAGATGGATAATTTGCGCGTATTACTTTCTCCTATGAAAGTAGGAAAGTCCTTCCCGATGGCTTCATCGTCTGACGCAGTACTTCCCGTATCATGTTGCGAAAACGCCGTGCAATATCGGTGTCGCTTTGCTCCACATGCCCAATCTCCGGGGGCGCCAAGCCCCCCTCCCACCCTTTACGGCGACTCCTGCCTGATTTCTCCAAGGGGAATAGGCGTGGGCCTAAGCTAGACCTTATTATTATTATTATTATTACTATTTACTCTATTTTTTTATCGCTACTATCTCCTGCCGCCGAAGCTATAATATTCTAAACAGGATTGTGGCTGTTATTTTGTGGCTGCGTAACTAAGCAGCGCTAACTCTTACTAACGTATATACCGCGGAATTAGCCGAATATTAAGTAAGTAGTCGAGGTGGAAGTTCCGTTTCCGCTTCCGTTAGTTTCTTCACTTCTGGATTTCCTTGAGGAACGTCCACAATGAGCTGTACCCCTCTTTTTTCGAGGGTCAGTCGGCTAGGCTGGCGGCTACTCTCGTGTTTTAACAATAGTTTGACATGTACTGCACAGACGAATTTCCATCGTGATTTTGGTGAGCTTTTGGATCATCTGAACGTTAAGCAAGCATTCAATGAGAAGGTCAGCAGAATGTAACGACTTGAAAGGTCCTGATCCCCCACAATAGCTGATACACGTCGGAGATCTCAATCAGACATCGCTTCTCCTCAATGATATCACTTCAGGATCTCGTATGTTTCGGTTCGAGCTATAATCTCTCGCAAGATTTTCCGTAGGCATGCAGAATCCTCGTTCCAGACTCTTCCATTTCCTGCCAGAAAAGGACAGTGCCCCCTTTAGTTTTGAAGTCGGGCAACGTTAGATGCCTATTTTTAAGGCGGTATATAAACGATTGCGTAAGGCTTTAGTCACCGTATTCATCCCGCCGCCTGCGCCTCCTCCTCCGCGATTTCGGAAATTCCCCCAAGGTATTTCCTTATATGGCACCTGCGAACCTACGCATAGCTTTAGGCATTTTGGGAGGGCTTGGGGGGCGTTTTCAGGCAGGCCAGATTTTCTGTCAGATTCAAAAGTGTCAGATTCAAAAGGAAACAAAGGAAAAGGGGGCAAAACTAGCGAGAAAGAACTCTTCTCTTTATCAAATCTTACACCCGTCGCGCCGTTTGTAGCGTAGCTGATAAAGTCCCGCTTTTCTGTAACAACACCAAAGAAACGTGAGCTGCTAGTCAAACTAGCGCGTGTTCCGAACAGATATTCTGGCAGAAGGACCCACTTTGCTATCGCCGAAATCGCTTGTCTTATTGGTCCTGAAACCGAAGGCAATAAGATCTATCCCCACCGGCACTCCCTAGCAATCCTTTCCTTGGGTATAAGATTTCAATGTCTAAAATAGTTAGTTGATGCGAGCGGGCATTTTTTAGCTCCTTGGACATTTCGAATTTTTATCCACACTATACGAACAAACGCAATATATACATCTATCTCGATCTCAAAATAATATCGAGATACAAAGACTGAACAAAGAAATACGGCCACGTCTTGCAGGAGATCTAGTATATTTCGCCATGGATTGCGTTGCTTCTAGGAAGCCGAGTTCCTGAAGACGCATTCTCCCTAGCGGCTCTTGCGCTCCATTTCTCCCACACTTTGCCCTGGTAGGTATGTCCGAGTCCGTACGTTATATCCATGTCAGATTTCAAAGGGCCTGAAGCCTTTAAAACCCAGTTGGCAATTATTTCGAGAAAAAGAAAGGAAAAATTTTCTTCCCCACCTTGCGTGCCAGAAAAAATTCCTTTATCATGGTTCAGACCCCCGGAAAACCTTGAGGAGCTTTCTTTTCTATTTCGTTCATCGTGTCAGTTCTAAAAAGCACAAGTTCCCCCACGTCTAGTTAGCATTGCTACTTAGCTAGCAAAGGAAAGGCTTCGGCCTTGAACGGACACCAAGAACGCCTACAATGGCGGTCAAAGGCTATCAAGTCATCGTAAGTCCACTTGTGCTTTCCTTGTGTGAAGGTTACTGAAGAATGGATCCATGTAGATCTTCGAATGGTGCATGGTTATCTATACACTGTTTCTCGTATACCTTCGACTGACCACGCGACTTACCCGCTCCTCGACGTCCCGTCCGCTGAACCTGACGTCCGACATCTTTGTTGTCCTAGCATGGCTCTCTTTCATCGCCCACGCGGGCTACTCGACGGCGATATGGAAAACGGGGTTCATGGAGGCGAATGTTGACCCGTCGGCGCCGGATATCCACGACACGATACTTGCGCAGAAGCTGTTTTTCGTCAATAACCAACTCTACTTAAGTTCGTATACCCTTGATTAACCTCGGCTTTAGCTTTTCGTGGGCATCATGCTAATAACTTCGTTGTGCTAGATTGCATGTACGCCGTCAAGTTCTCGATGCTCAGTCTCTCCTGGAGTTCTTCCACGGTACATGAAATGGACTCGGCGGTGGGTCATCATCACGATAATCTTCACCTTCGTGGCCTGGAATATTCAATTCTGGTTGGACCTGCTGTGGTGCTGCCGATTAGTCGGAATTGGTCTCTCGATGGGAGCTTCTGTACCGCAGCGGTCAGCAAGACGTTATGGTCTGACATACGGCCCACATTACCTGTCGGATTTGATGAGTATGTTTTCACCATTTCAACTTGATATTTCAAACTATGTATGCGGCGAAAATTCGATTTTCTAACGTCTATGTTCACAGTTTACATTCTCCCCTTCCCCGTAATTCAATCTCGGCTCCCAAACGACAGAAATCGGCCTGGCATTAACCTTCTCCGCCGATTCCTCTGCATTTTTTTCGCCGTCCTTGTCCTCGCTTCGATCTACTTTTCCGGCAAAACACCTGTAATATGGATAATGGCAGTTCTCGAGCAAACAAACGCAGTCATCGTCGTCTGCTCGCCGCAGTGAAGAGCTGGGCCGTCGACGGGAAGCGTATGAACGTCCTGCCGTGGAACTGGGCAAAAATAACGAAACGAGACAAGACGGCGAACCGCTGCGTGATCCCGAAGTTGGAGTTCTGGTGGTGGAGATGAGGAACGACATGCAGAGGCACACCAGCGGGCGGAAACCCAACTACAAGTGCGGCAGGGAGAGCATAGGGATGGTCTCGACTATCAGCGATTGCAAAAGTTTAAGCGTTGGATAGCGTGCGCCTTGAAGGCCCCTTTGCGATATTTGATTTTTCTGCGATTTTTCAGTTCTTTGTTCAGGGTCAAGTCCAGATTTGGGACCCTTCACGCATTTTTTCCTTATAGTTTTCTCTAATTTTTGTGTTATATACTACATATACATATGCACACACACATATAATTTTCGTCCACCATACTCGGAGTTGAGTATCATGATGATAGCATAGCATACATAATATATATAACATCTCATATCAGCATATGAAAAAAGTATGCGAAAATTATTCCGAATCTAGGAAACGAATTTGACCGATTGTTCAGCATATATAGATATCAAACGTATTTTTTGCGAATTCTGGTTTCGAGTCCAGTGCCAGTGATCCTCTCATCTATATTAACGTCCCCCTTTCTTCTGGGTCTATATGCTCGATACCAGTACATCAAAAGCCATCGCATTTTCAATCTTCCGGTCGAGCTGAGCAGACGGATGATTAGGTTCAGTTGTGCGTCCCTTTTTCACTAATCTGCAAAAAACGCAGTGCGTAAGTGGCGTGGAGAACGTGGTCCCCGCTTCATGTTCTAAGGTTCCTCGCTCGACGCAATTTTGAACTGCACCTCGAAACGGCAAATGAGGGGCACGCAAAGACGCTAGTAGGTCGAAAATAGTGCTAATAAGCAGTAGTAAGAGTAAAATATATTGAAAAAATTCTCATCCGGCATTCCAATATAGGTTTGGTAAACTCAAGTACTTCAGTAAGGTTTGAATAAGTGGGGATCAAAAGTTCAAACCGAAGTTTTGCCCCTGACTGAAGATGCCGTTGCCGGACAGTAGGCTTTCAAACCCTACGCCTCGTTAGGAAAGAGAGGGAAAAAAAAAAAAAAAAAAAAAAAACGAGCCGAAAAACTAGCTACTCACGCTACTAGTAGATCAAAGACTAGCCGGTTTACTTTTTCTCCTGCCTAGTGACATCTACTGATCCGACTTTGAATCCGAAGCCGACTCCACCGGAGTCAAATCCGACGTTTTCGTCGATGCCATGTGCTAACCTCAACCTACACGTAGCGCCTTTACGCTAGCGGCTTTCATCTTCGCAGGTAAAGATAAAGCAACTACTGCACCCCCGTCCTTATCGTGCGGAGGAAGAGCCGCCCCACAGCCACCGAACCTTTCTCTTCCGCAACTACCGGATCCGACGGCGCCGATTTCCCGATTCTCGTCCATAAAGCCCGCATCTGCGGCATGCCACCACAATCGCGCCCGTCAAGTTCTGCACGACTTCCCAGGTAGAGGCACGCAGCATACAACGCTCTCTGGACGTCGCGGCTGCCTTTCCTCACGATGACGGCGGATCGGTAGAGCAAGCGATCAGCGCAGCGGCGGCGAGGACGTTGATGGAACCGACGAGGAACATAGCTGCCGCGGAGAGCTTTTCGTTGGTGGACATGCGCGTCATTTTGTATATGATGGGCGCAGGGGATGGCGAACACGGCGACGTCGCTGACGATGTGCGGGAGGTACATGAAGTACGACATCGATAGGGATAAGTTACAGGAGGCGTATGGGATTGCCTTTATGTATTTATCATCGCTGCGTGTTAGCGATTTCCAACTTTAGTAGTTTACGAAAGAAGAGATGTAAATGGGATCAAGAAAATATTACTAACCATGAGTCGCTCAGCGGTCGGCACTGCAAGAAGCTGGATAATGAAATCATCAAGCAGACGATGACAACGATCCACCGCCGAGCAGAGCTCCGAAAACTTGGGATGGTACGCCCGTGGTACTAGCACGTGGTAGAGAGTAGCAAGTCTATCTTGTAAAGATACAGGGCGATGAAACTTATCAAGCTTCCGAAGAAGCTGATCTATCATAGACATTAGATCTGAAGAAGTACGAAGAACGGATATGGGGGGGGAGATGCGAGATGCGCACCTTCAGCATTTCGACCTGCACCTCTCGCGGCTGGTCATACCAGAACACCCTAGGATCGGCATTGTAAACACCCCAGTGGTGAATATTGAAGCGAAAATGGGATTAAGGACGACGCCCATCAGTGCTGCTGCGAGTATCATCACGTCGCGTATACAGGCACCTTTCGGTAACCCTTGCAATCCGCATATATTCTTACAAGCGTTACGGCGAGGCCGATGACGCCTGCGATCCAATCGAAAATCTATGAGACAAAGGCAAAAGAAGTAAGAAGAAGAACAAGCCTGAGATGAAATCGGTACGTGGGGACTTACGACAAATCCATAACCCGTGAAACCATGCTTTGCGTTATCCTACGTTTTCTTCTATAATGAATGCGATAACGGTCGATGAGGGACTCGGACGAGCTGGAGAGAGTTTGCCTTGTCTTCCTGATACTACTCGTCTAGTGAATCGTACTAGCTCAAACAAAACCACACATGAGAACGTAGGTACAAGGATGCTAGAAGTCAATTGCAAACGTTCATGAACCCCAACGGGAAAGGGATAATCTTATAATAACAAAGAAAGACCTCTCGACAAAACCCTGGATGACAGGATCCGCTATTACCCCACGCCACGCGAAGGCCCCACTGGACAAACCGCGAGACCCGTATTCGCTCGAAAAAATGAAAAAGCCTCTCTGATCAATGGATCAGGTACTAACCTCTTGGCTTGAACGCACACTAATACCACTTGGTGGAGATTACCTTTTAGCAAGCGAATACGAGATGCAACAGTCCGTATTTCCTTTAGTATATCAACGCCCGCCGGGGGGAGAGGGGGAAGGAGAAGAGGCGCGCGTTCGAAATAAAAATTATCTAGCGAAGGAGATGAACTGCAAAGCGTCCGTACATGGGACGCGAAATTACGCATCACGGCGGGGACTACATCTAGGGACAACTGCCATGCTGGGGATGGCAATCGTGGCCCGCCTGTGGTTCGGAAACAAAGTTCCTGACACCGGAAAAGGTTGATATTATGAGAAAGAATTGATGAACCTATGAGGAAATTTAGTTTGACGATGGACCATATATTAACCTGATGAACAAAGGACCTATAAATTTCTCGTTTTGAAAGACTGCTATATGCCGCTAATGTACCTTGTTTAAAAGAAGAAAAAAGCTCGTTAACAGTAGAGAAAAGCAGAAAGAGATACAAAGTAAGAAAAGAAAAACCTGGAAGAAGAAAAGCAGATCGAAACGAAAGTGCGAAACACATTAAAGAGAAAAAAAAAGAAAAAAAATAGCAGTACCTATGTCTCCTTGCTCTTGGTAGAAATTTCCGGCGATATAAAACGAAAACTCCATAAGTAATCGAAAGAAATAGAAAAGAAACGCCGGTCATATACGCCAATATATCAAAAGTCAATAAAACCCCATCATGCCGTCCGTTATATCCCTCCTAAAAGAAGAAAAACCTCTCCTCCCTCTTCAATGCCCTTCTCCTCTCCTTTTCCTCTTATTCTCCCCCTTCCATAATTGTTATTTATTCACTGAAGCTGCTTCCACGCCTTATAAAACCCTCGGCGCCAGCCTCTTCACCTCTCCTCCTGCATAACCTTAACCTTCCCGTCGCTCCTCATCGAACTTGCAGCACCTCATAACTCCACCTCTCCTTCCCCATTCCCTTTACCACCGCCGTTCTATTACTGTTAACGGCAACACTGTTCAAAATAGTCTCGATGATCTCCGGTCCGTCCACGTCGATCTTACGCTTCTTCGTCGGCGTCTCTTTTTCGTCCCCGTTGGTAGTGATGTTATTGTTGGATGTCTGAGAAGCAGGATTCGAAATCGCGCGCTTCCTAGTACCGGTAGTAGTAATTGCGGAGACGAGTTTTTCGGAGCTCTGGGAGGGTTGGCGGGAGTGGTAACCCCTCCTCAAACCTCCCCCGCTCGGAGCAGTTCCTCTACCGATGCGGGAAGATTGCAACTGCTGCAGCAACCTCGCCGAGCCCGTCTGCGGTGGTCGAGGTTGTTACGGCGGGTGGCGCTGGGAGCTGCTCTGGCTCTGACTGTTACCGTGAAATCTGGCTGCGTTATCGTTCGAGAACGCGCCGCGGGAGGAGTCGTCGGTGCCGTTGTCGGTCGAGAGTTCGGGGATGTTGTGCAGTGATGGTACGGCGCCTTCGTAATCGTCTTCGTCGCCGGCCGTAGTGATCCTCCTCCTCCCTCAGCGTCACGTCCATGTTACTCTGGTGTTGTCGGTAGCCGGAAGAATAACGCTGGTCTCCCTCGTCGTGGTAGTCTGAACTTGCAACACCAATGGCTGCGGCGAGGTAGGCGCGGCGACATCAGTCTTTGTTCCACCGTGGTAGCGGCGGCGATGTTGCTGCTGTTCCTGGAAGTCGCGGGGAGGGAGGCGAGCCAGTTGGAGACGTAGATGTGGTCGCGGTTGGAAGGGAGCTGAAGCTCTCCGCGCTGGGGAGCGGGGCGGCGTGGGGGGATGCGGACGGTTCGGGGGGGTGGGTCTGCCATTGGATTGAGTAGTGATGGTTGATGCGAGTAGCTAGAGGTGAAGGATCTTAGTGTAAGGAGATTGGAACAGTGTAGGTAAACGCGACGGAGAGGGAAAAGTAGTATGTAGAAGGAAATAGCGAACTTGATACGGGGTAGATAGTACAGTAGTAGTTAGAAAAGGTAGTAGGAAGTAGTAGAGGCATTCCACTTGATTGTTGATGGGGTAGAGAGTGGATGGTGATGTTTGTGTTTGGTGGTTCGGAAAGATTTTGATTTGTGGTGAAAAAAAAAAAAAAAAAAAAAAAAAAATTGTTGGTGGGACGAAGAAGAAGAAAAAGCAGCGAAGGGAAAAAAAAAAAAAAAAAAAAAAAAAAACCGCCGTATTAACAAAAACTACTTATTAATGACAAATAGATAGAATAAATAAAAAATAAAATAAAATAAAATAAAAAAAATAAAAGAATAACGGCCTTAATACTCAAGTAAACATATCCGTCACAGAAATCAATTTTCCGACTATGTAAATACCAACTTGGAGTACTCCAGGAGCCAAATTCGATGCACTACGAGAGCTTCAACTTCGAGATCTAGGATACGACGATATCGAGACCGCAACTGGGTATAGAGACAGTCGAAGGGTCTGCGAGAAGCCGAACGGCAGGTTTGTCCTAGCAAGCAAGAGCACGCAACCAAATAGTAGTTGAACGCCGGCTGCTGTTATACTAGCGCGTAGGAGGAGTATCGGCTCCTCGAACCCGCAAACTAGAAGTTCTTTCGAGCGGATCGGTGACGGAGAAGAGGGATTAGGAGAAATAGAGAAGCGCCTTCCCCTGATAAGAAGTGCTTTCTCCTCGGCTTGGCCATCAACGATCGTGCATTCACACTACACCTGAATGCTTCGGGGCCAAGTTCTCTATGTTGCCTGTTTTCATCTCAACGCACGGATTCATCTAGGTTTGTGTTTTTGAAAAAACCTCTCCCTTCGGCGGCGTCATTTTTATATTGTTTGAAAACCAACCAGACAGCTAAAACCTCCGGTATGCCTATCCCGTAGCTAACCAACAAAGCGCTTACAATTCCTCCCTTCAAATTATTTCTCAATGACCAAGCCAAAGTACCCGGGCCCCATCGTCCCACCAATCCCTATCCTCAACCTCTCCCGTACCCCCCTCCCCACCACTAAAAAATATCAGAATTCCTCCTCAAAGAATAACTTCCATAGTGCCTAATCTCCACCGCATGAACCATATCCTCCCAAGCGTAGTAAAGTCCCACCAACCAAGCGATCCTCTGCCCCTCAGCTTTAACACCGATCTCTTGACGTCCTTGACGTATTTTCCGGTCATTTTGTACTCCGTGAAGACCATGATTGTTCAGGTTCGGCGGTGGTGACGGGAGAGCCAGGTTTAGGGTAGCGGATCATTTTTAGGTCGTCGATGGAGGCGAAGAGGCGGGTTAAGAGGTCGCGGAGGGTGGGTTTGGGGCTTTGTGGAGGCCGAGGGCTAATGAGGGGAATTGTTAGTGAGTGGAGAGGAGGAAGGGGAGCGGAGAGGGAGTATAATGGAGTGATAATGAGGGGGAAGGGAGAAGGATGTTCTTACCGATGTCGGTGTCTTGAGGTCGTCAGTGTACTTTGCCATTATGGCGTCGACGTCCTTGTTTTTTACAGGTCGGCGTTTGGCCTGTGCGCGCTCGGTGAGCTCTCCCTGGTGGGCATTTGCATTTGGCCGGCCATTGCTGAGGAGTTTGGCTGCTTCGATAAATTGATTTTTGTAGGTCTTCGATAAATCGTAGGAGCGATGGCTGTGGAAGCTTGATTGTTGAAGGAGAAGTTTTGATGGACTTCTTCCCCGCTTTTATATCTATCCATGACGTTTGATGATTCCTTGACGTTGAGGTACACCCCACGTAAGCTTTGAAATTATCCGGCCGATAGCTGCATGGTGCTAGTAATACCAAGACCAAGACCGTATTCCCAGATCCATTAAATCTATGGAGAACATGAAGCCATGGTTCGCGAGCGAGTCTAACCAAGATCTTCGCAATTAAAAATGCTAGAAATTTCCCGATGACGGGGCGGGGCTGAATCCTCCCTCGTTCGTATGTGCGAAGGCGAGGTCACCTTGCATGGAGGCAGGAGCCACGGTTTATAGCCATAGTATCGTATACTGGAGATGGAACTGCCGAGAACAAAAACATCCCCTATTACTCGATCCAACAACGAGAAATCTTAACGGAAGTTGAATAACTTATACATTCGTATATCTGCGCCGGAAGCTGAAAAAAAAAAAAAAAAAAAAAAGGAAAAACCCGACTCAAAGTCGCTTGCCGTTGAGGCGCAAGCAAGAGATGAAGTTTTATATTGCTGACAGACGCTGTGACCTTCCCTTCAGCCTGCAGACCTAGGAAAATGCACATTCTGTATGTAGCTCACCAGCCCTGTCATACTTAAGAATTATTGGCCGTCCAGCGAAGACGCGGAGAACGTTCTCTTCCGCTTCAATTACTCACCGTGGTGGCACTCTCCCAGTATGAGAGCCGAACGACTTGCCTTCTTGGTAATACGTAAAACGACGACAAAACAATTCAATGAGAGTAAGTGTAGGGCGTTGTGAAGGAAATTAAAGTGGGAGCTACTAAGTAAGAGACTAGGTTATACATAAGGAATTAATACTACACAAGCGTCGCCATCGTGTTCAATGCCGTTCCAACATCTATACGCAAAGTATATCTTACGTACGTAGAAGAGAACTCCAATAGCTTTACTAGGTATTCTTTTATTGAATACTCGAACATTAGCAATATTTTGTACAAGAAATCAAGCGTCCTCCAACAGGCACTTTAATTACTCCCTTCAAAGCTCCCTTAATACCCTTCCAACCCCTTCGCCGCCGCCTTAACCGTCTGCTTCTCCAGCCACCACTTCACCTACCACCCGGCGAATCCGACTCTTCCCCAGATCCTTCCCGCCCTCTTTCTTTTCATCATCGTTCCCACTATTCAACCCGTCGACGCTATCTCCGTCCGTGTTACAATAGTGGTAGAGTCAGTCGGCGGGTGGCGCCTCTTCTCCTTCAAGTTTTTACCGTCATGGGTACTGCTACCAGAGTTGTTGTCGCTGTTCAGTCCATCGACTCTATCTCCATCTGGTGTTTCAGTGGTGGTGGAATCGGTGGGCGGGTGGCGCCTCTTCTCCTTCAATCCCTTACTGTCCTGTTTACCATTATCCACGTTGTTTCCGCTGCTTAATCCATCGGTTCTATCGCCGTCTGGTGTTTCAATCGTAGTAGAGTCCGTAGGAGGTGCCGGCGCTTCTCCTTCCTGCTGTTGACGGGTAGCACGAGGATGGTTTTCCGGCGCCCATGTCGACGTCGGTATCGTCTTCGACGGTTTTGGGCGGAAGGCCGTCCCACCACGCCATGATGCCGGGGCTGGAGTGGAGGGTGCGATGGCAGTGTGGTGGAGGGGGAGGTGACGGAGGGGCGGCGAGCGCGGATGAGAGAAGTGATGAGGAGGATGGGGGTGGTGAGCATATTGACTGGTTTGGTTTGGGTGCAAAGATTCGAGTTAGTGAGTTATTGAATGAGCGACCGTTATCAAAAGAGCGGAATAAAATCTTGCTGATTCTGAAGGAAAGGAATGTGGTGATGATGTTGAAGTCTTTGGCTTGTGGAACTTTAGGTGAAGATAGCAAGGCCCTTATAAATACTTTGAAATCGTTCGTCGGTTTCCACTAGAAGCCGCCTTCTAGCTAATACACGTTATTGTTCGCAGTTGTTAGTGGGTTTTTTTTTTTTTTTTTTTTTTTTCAGATGAGCTTCATCATCTTCGTCAAGGTTTTCAGTAACTTGAATACAACCGCCGGGAACAAAGTGAACAAGGAAATTTTCGAACTTTCAGCGTTTATCGTTTTTGTTCCGTCGATGTTTCAGCGAGTATTAATTGTCTGAGACGATCCATAGCTTTCTATCAGTTGAAGATTTACAGCGGGGTATCAGGCGTATCCGAGTCGTTCTTTCATCTATCCAGGTCCGCTAGAGCGAATACGAGTTGTTGAGTCGAAGCATCCCGCCCCCCCAAAGAATGTCAAAGAGTAAAGACGAGTTTGTTTTCGTCGACTAATCATCAAAACAAAACCAAAAGCAATAATCATCACGATGATTGTAGGTGCGTGGAAGCGATACTCAATGGCGACCATGAAAGTTGAATTTACAAGGAAACTCGTTAAAAATTGCCATAGATTGCAAGTGAAAAAAATTACAAGAATCGTAAAAGCCATGCTTAAGAAAAGAACGGATATACAAACGAATACAAAGCAGATGTTTAATAGTGCAGCGAAGTTCATATTCTATAGATACAGGCTTCCTTCCTCCACTTCACGCTCTTCATAGCATGAAAATCTGCAGCGCAAGCAGGCCGGCAACAGCCAACGCGCCAGTAACAGAGTAGCCGACGTGCGACGCCGCGCTCTTCCCGAAGCACTCGGGCTGCTAGTCGACTTCGTTCCCGTCGCAGTCGAGCTCGCCGTCGCGCTTCCCGACTCACTAGCACTCCCACTCGATCCCTTAACATCCTTAATCCTCTCCTGCACGAACGCCACGGCAGGCTTAACGGCGTCCTGCATGTACGAGTAAATATGTATATTCTCGCTCTTATTCCCCGCCGAAATCATGTCGCACCCAATACACCAGACGAGCAGTATTTGTCGTGATCCGTGCAGTACGAGATTAGACGGCCGCCGTAGTATTTTTTCAGGATGTCGTCTTGACCCTGCGTGCGGGGGAAGTAACCGTCCATGGTTGCGTTGGGAAGCCGACGACGAAGAGGTCTGGTCGGTTTGGTTGTGGCGGGGATCACCCAGAAAACAACTGCGGCGACTATAATTGGGCGGATAAGGGGGGGTTTTTGGTCAGTTCGAGACAAATTGGATTTGATGTCATGCAGGGGGATAGGGAGAACGGGAAGAATCGAGATTTTTTTTAAATTCTTTAAATCCGAGATATGCACAGATCTCGTATTTCAAAAAAATATTCCGCGGAAATGAGGGGGGGGGGGGGAATAACAACATACTCTTCTTAGAATACGTCTCGGGATCCAACGCCGGCGGTCCGACTTCCCCAGATACTACCTCCAGGACCGCTCAGCGCATCACCAACAACGTGCGCTCCCTGACTGTACCCCAATAGCACGATCTTCTGGTCTTTACACTGGCTCGTCGCCTCCTGAATGATCTTAACCAGCGTGTTCGTGCCGTTGACGAAGCTCTCATGATAATTCGCCGGTGTATCGTCGAGGGCGGGTATATCACCGCCTGCCTATTAATCGTTATTCCGGCCGTGAGTTTTGGATATCCATCGCGACGGCGCCCATTTCGCCTTCGCCCGTTTTCATGGGTTTTGTCTCTTTGGCGGAGACTCTTGCGCTGTGTCGGGTGCAATGGTGGGCGGGTCTGGTTCGAATTCGGTGGAGCCGCGGGTTGTTAGGACGAGGACGTCGGCGCATTTGCGTCGCGGCGGCGGATCGGCGCGGGCACCGCTCAGCGCGACGAGGGCGAGGAGGGAGAGCTGCTTGAGCATCTTGATTGAGGGATGAAGGGTATGAGTTAAGAAGGAAGAAACGAAACACAAATACAGCAGAAAATATATAAACAAAGAACAGAAGTAATAGAAAAGAAGTAATAGAAAGAAAATAAAAGACAGTCGAAGGAAGAATCGAAGAGGCACTTTAGATCTAGGGAATTGAGCACATTTGAATATAACGGTTCGGACGAGAAAGAAGGCGGAGACGGATCCACTCGACGAATGCGTCTAAGACTCTCAAGTAAGGTAGGCGTGACCGAGGCTGAAGGGGTGTAAAAATAACTACCAATAAATTATAATAGTCCTCAGCTGCACCTCTTAACACCGCCGGGCACACCTAATCCGCTACTCCTTCTAACGCACGGTGATGACTAGCGCCACCAATGCCCCACTGGAAAGAGTCTGCAGGCACAATCCCTGAGCGTAAGACTGTTCAAAAGCAAAAGAAGAAAAGAAAAGCTTAGCCATTATGGGTAAAATGGTAATACTGCGCATGTTGTTGACAAATTCAACGAGGAAATAGTGTTGCTAGGAATAATCTTGTTTCATAGCAAAGTACGATGATTGCCTAAGAGAACTCTAAGCTTGAGGATACGACCTCAGGCTAATTACTGACGTTGAACGTTGTCCAGTAATTGGAAGATTGGGAGGAAACCTTTTACGTTCGGGAATCTTGGTGATCCTGATTACGGCGGTGGGGAACACGTTCCGGGAAGTTCGGCAAGTTTCATAGGCAATTCAGAGGCCAAGAGCAGGTTCAATACAAAGCAGATATTGAAGCGAGATTTAGAAGAGCAACAAGAGTCTTTTAGCCAAAGTATAACTGGAGATTGGTTCAAGAGCGAAAAGAAATTAGAGATCAATCTTGGTGTTTTAACCCTGGCTGAGAAAAATTTCCGCCACTGGCTCCCCTTGCTGCCCAGAATTTGCGGTCTTCCGATTTCGAAACCTTCTAGAAGAGATGAGATGATAGCGGTTGCCGATTGCTAGAAGAAGGGCTACTGATCCGGTTGTAATGACATCGCATGAGCATTTACTAAGCTTGGAATGTCGATTTGACCGCTTCTGGACGATCTGGAGACAAATCCAGGCACCGATATCAGACGAAATCCTCATACTCATCCCTCACGGTCTTTCCGATCAAGCTTTGTCTCGCAGCTTGAAAGACAGCCCGGTGTGTTTACACAATGATATTTTCGTTGTAGTTTTGAAGTGGGTACGCTTCTCTGTCAAAAAGTAAAAAAAGGTCTCAATCTGCTCCTTTTTTTCAGCTAGGAGGCATCATGACGACGGTCACTATCTCGAAAGGATTTAAACCAAATCCAGGATCAATCTAGAAATGCTGTTTTGTAAACATTTCCTATCAGTGATATAGCCGGGACTGAAACACATTTTCGCTCGTTTTCCACGCAGTTCTACTCCAATATTGAGAGTAGTACTGTCTTCCCCAACAACAACCCCGCCTTGTAAGGATCGTGAGATCCTTTAGGGGCTTCTGTTTACTGAGATAGAACGCGTGGCATTATCATCTCATCTCAAATTTCCTCCGCTACTCCACTCAATGCCAGGGTTCTTTTTTTCAATTAAACATATTTGCATGGCACCCCCTATCCTTGCCCCATGTCCCTGCCCTTGCGCTTATACAGGAGGAGTAAACGCTCCGAGAGATGACGAGCCAAGTCACACGAAGAGATAGGATGGCGCACATCCATACTTTGCTTCAACCTTGAGCATGAACTCATGGAGATCCCACAGTAGCACAGGAGCATCTCCGTGGGGTTTTACGCAGAACGAAGTAATCCTTTAAACCCTTGAGAAATCCTTGGTTTGGTTTGCGTGGCCAGTGGGTTACATGTGTCTAGCCCAAAAAAAATCTCGCGTCGCTGTTTTTTGCCCGTTTGTTCGTGTGCCGGAGAAAATGTCGCGATCCTTTGCCCACCGAGTTGTCCCCCGAATCGTAGGAATGCGGCATCGGAGTTCGGGAGTTTCCATTCGGACATTTTTGGCCACCGTTGAGATCAGCCACCAACGGCGCACTGACCTCTCCGTGCAACACCACACCGAAGAAAGTTGAAGTGTTCTTTACCCACATTGCAGCCATAACGCTAGACTGTGTTGTTGGATTATCTTGGAAGTGTGGAGTGGAGAAAGTGAGCTCCGAGTCCCTGCGAGCTAAACCAACGATGCTCCAAGCAGCTAGCTCCATCCAGAGCGCTTTCTTATCACGATGGCTGGGAAGAACGGCGCTGCCGAATAGCAGTTCAGATTTGGAGGTTTGTTATGCCTACCCCGTAAAAGCGCTCAATTTCAAAGACTCGGACGCGAGAACCAATCAAAGATAACTCAGCTGACGCTTTTTCGTCTGCCCTATCACCACTTCAGCCTCTTCAGATCTCCTCCCGTAGAAGTCTACAACGAACGACTCCACAACACGTTCTACCTCCACCGCGAGAACCTGTGCTCCAAATCGACATACTTCCGTCAGTGCCTAACCTCCGGCTTCGCGAGTCCTCCTCGAACTCAAATCCGCCTCCGCGACTCGACTATGATACCTTTCCTCCTCTTCCCCCTACCGAACATCAACGTAATACAAGATGCATTCCGCACTTCGTCGACTTCATCTACACGGGTACCTACCGCTCCGATCACCACGCCTCCATGACGATGAAGCACATCTCGCAA